>PITA01003752.1:0-133987 GCA_004023965.1 Spilogale gracilis
GCAATGGTGAAGAAGCTGTTTTTCCCTTGCTCTGAATCCAGTCAGTGAGCTGATGATTGTTGAAATGACAAGTTCCCATGTTTCCGACCATCTCAGCCTTCTTTGTCCTTCCCCACTCCCTAAGGGGAGAGGAGCTTTCCCCTGGTGTGTAGGGAGCTCTTGAGATAGTTCAGCACATCACCAGCCATCTCAGAGGGAAGAGGACTTCCAACAAAGAAAGCTACTTCAAAGGATGTGAGAACAATAAGCTTTTAGGGAAATTAGGAAGGGGGGACCCTCGGTGGTGGTTGTGGAAGAAGTTAGAGCACTGCATTCAGGGCAGGTCTTTCTGCCCCTGCCCCCGCCCCGAATTCCTCAGTCACTGAGGACAAGCAAATAGACCAATTTCCTCCAACCCTACGGTGGATCAGAGAGGGGGTGTTTGATCAGAGAAGGCATCTCAGGTGGAAAGTTACTGAGGCGAAGTTCTGTTTGAGCTCAGAATTGTTCCTCTCTACAAAATGGTTCTATTTTAAAAGAGTGATTTCTATTATCCCATGATTAATGGTATCTTATACTTTATATCACCTTGTTCTATAGCTGAGTCTTTACTTGCATTGAAGAGTATCCATGTTTATGGGGGGATATCTCTAAGGCTTACATATTAGGTCTGGAAAGTTTGCCTTGGGGCACCTGGGTGGCTCAGTCATTAAACGTCTGCCTTCAGCTAGGGTCATGATTCCAGAGTCCTGGAATCGAGTCCCACACGAGGCCCGCTGCTCCGTGGAGAGCTTGCTTCTCCCTCTCTTCCGCTGCTCCCCCTGCTTGTGCTCTCTTTCTATCAAATAAATTTTTTAAATCTTAAAAGAAAGAAAGAAAGAAAGAAAGAAAGGAAGGAAGGAAGGAAGGAAGGAAGGAAGGAAGGAAGGAAGGAAGGAAGGAAGGAAGGAAGAAAGAAAGTTTGCCTTTTGTTCTTCCTGGAAGTTTTGAAAGCTCCTGAAATTAGCTCCATGCATCTTTCTCAGAAAATCCACCTGGGAACTCAGGGGCAACAGCATCTGCCAGACTAGAGGGACGGCGAGGGCCTGGCACCTCGCTTGGGTGCTCTTCAGAGGCTCCAGACTCTCTTCCTGGCAGGGCAGGAGAGTGGCCCTTTCAGGGAACGGCCCGTCTTGCTGCCAGCTCAGCCTGGGGAACCGGCCCAGGGGAGTCTCTCTTCTTCCTAAGGTCTGGGCAGACTGCCTGTCCAGTCATCCTTTTCACTGCTGGCCCCATGATGGAGAAAATAGACTTGGACAGCCAGTCTGGCCGCAAGGTAAGCTGTCCTCTAAAGCCCAGCCTGGCCTGCCGAAGACCATCGGAGTCTGAGCCCTACCTGGACCACCACGCAAACATTCGTGTGAATGTGTGATCCTTGACACGGACAAAGGACATCACTGTTCCATCTGGCCTTTTGTTTTTATGTATCACGTTTCATTTCTTGAAACCTCTGTATCTTTTGAGAAGGAGATTTTTCTTCCTATCCCTGATTGCTCACAGAAATCATCACTTATTTATTTAGGGGCTGACTCATGGCCTTGTCCCCCAGAATGCTAATTTCCTGAATACAGAGACTGTGACCAACCTCTTTGCCTTTTACACCCCCGGGGGCCTCGAACAGTGCCTGGCTCAGGTTCCCGTAGAGACCCCATTTGTTAAAAAGGAAAATCGAGGCACTGGGTGCCTTCTTGGCCTTCCCAAAGTCCAGCCCCCTGGCATGTGCCCCAAGGCTCCTGTCTTGTGCCCTGCACTGTGTCCCTCCCAAAATGTCATGACATGGAGGGGCTGGCAGGCCCAGGCCGTGTGTGAGCAGCCTGGGAATCTCCTACCATGCCCATCACCCGGCAGAACTTCCAGGGAAAGCAGGCCTGCTGTTTCTCTCCCCCATCCTGGGGAAGGGTGGAGATGCCACCACCCCCAGAGATAACCACTCCCTCCTCTCTCTGAGAGGTAGTTTATTACTTTCCTGTGGCTGCCATCACAAAAGACCACAAATGGGATGACTGAAAACAACAGGAATTTTTTTTTTCTCGCACAATGCCAGATGCCAGAGGTCTGAAATCAAGCAGGGCCACCCCACTTCTGAAGGCTTGAGGAGAGACTCCTTCTTTGCCTCGTTCTAGCTTCTGCTGGTTGCCAGCAATGGCATTCCTGGCTTCAGGCTGCATACTGCCAACTCTCTGCCCTTGACCATGGCCATCTTTCTTCCCTCCGGGTGTCCCTGCTTTCTCTTGTCTTAAGGTCGCTAGTCACTAGATTCAAAGCTAGTATGACCCCATTGTATCTAGTTACTTCTGCAAAGGCCCTCTATCCAAAGAAAGTCATGCTCTGAGTTTCCACATGAGCATGTGAATTTGGGGAGACACTACTCAACTCCATTCAGGTCATAAGGACACAAGAGCTACTCTTCCCTCACCACTTATCAGCTGTGTGACCTCTAGGCAATTCACATAACCTCTTGGTGCATCTACCTCCTCACCTGCAAAATAGGAATGGAAGTAGCCCTGCCTGATTGGGCTGGAGGCACTGATATCAGGGATGCACTCAGAATGGCCACTGGCGCATATTAAGAGTTATGTAGTATAATAAGATAAAGTAAGTGCCTATCGATGTTTCACAGAGGTCAGCGGATAACACTGTCATCAAGGATGCCACTGGGGGGTGACCAGCAAGGGAACTGACCCCCAGCACCAAGCAGGAAGCAGAGGATGGGACACCCAATCTGTCCAAGGAGGTGATGACCAATGGGACTATTCTTTATCTGGGAGAATTTAGCCAAGGGAAGAGAGGAAAAGGAGTTATGGGTGGAGGTAAGGGCATGTTCAAAGACCCAGCAGCAGGAAGGGACCCAGCAGATTCAGAAATTGCCCAGTCAGTCAGGACGGCTAAAGCCCACGACAAGGATGAAGCTGGGATATAAGGGGAGAGGCAGGTGAGGTGGAGTCACAGGGGCCAAGACTCTGGGCTTCACTAGTCCTAAAGGCCAGGGAAGCATCCAAGGTCACTGCTAGCTCTCAACTTTCTTAGTCCATTTGGCCATCTGTCACAGCACTACCATAGACTGGGTGGTGCAGGAATACCAAACATTTGTTTCTCGCCGTTCTGAAAGCTGAGAAGTCCAAGATCACCGTGTTGATGGAGTCAGTGTTTAGTGAGATTCTTCTTCCTCATTCATAGCTGACTGTCTTCTCATTGAAACCTTACGTGGTAGAAAGGACAAAGGAGTTCTCTGGAGTCTCTTCAGTTCCCTCAACTCTGGGTTGCTCAGAATGCCTCAATGTTCTCTTGAGCTGTCTAGCCCTCAGAGCAGATATATGAGTTACCCAAGGCATTCTGACCCCCAATGAAACACAGTGCTGATAGGTCCTATGACACAGTTACTGACCTTTTGTCCATTTCTATGCAAAATGTCAACAAAAGTCCATTTCTTGTCTTTCAGTGTTGTATTCATTAATGGACACATCCCAGATACAATAGTCACAGGAAAGAGAGACTCACCATCTTGCAAGCTTTTGACTAAAACCCTTCCTTCCAATCTACCCTGATGACTAGATCCACCACATTTACTGATTTTGCCCCAGTGTAACAAATACCCACTCCTCATTCTCTTTGATAAGAGGCCTAAACACACAGGTGACCCACTATGACACAGGCAGTTCTACCATCCCAAAGATTCCTGCTTTTACCTGGGGAAGCTTCTGGAAGGAATCACCTTATCTGCAAGCCTTCTCTGGTTACTAGGATCCAGATCTTAAGATATATCACAAGAAAACTCATGGAAGAGTTTCTGTCTGAAAAAGATCTTTCCCCTCCATTTACTGATGCTTCGCCCTGATGCATTTTTCCATCTGGTCCTTCCAGATGGTCAGGGCTTCTCCAAATGAAAGTGACATAAAAAACAACCTCTCAGGAAGGGAGCTGTTCAGTAAAACAGCAAAGGGATAGAATCTCAATATCCCAAGTTAGTCCTTGAACAGAAAAATAAACCCTAGAGTCATAGCTAAGAGCAGAAAATGACCCTAGCAATTGTAAGAAATAGCTCATTTACCGTGTTTCCACCCCTGAGCTGGGTGTTCTGTGCATCTCATTTAATTTCCTCCAGTTGCCACCCTCTGAGAGGAACCCCTGACAAATGAGGAGGTTGAAGCAGAGAAAGGTTAAGTTATCTGGTGCCTGAAAGCCTATCAGTGATCCACCTCTCCCTATTCTGCAGATGAGGCTGATGGGACCGTGGGAGTCTCTAGGGGTCGGCAGAAGGGAATGCAGCCTTGTTACAACCTGAACCCTAAGGTTTTCTTGACACCACTGTCCATAGAAAGCTGAAGACTACAGTAAGAACTCTTAGTAGACATTTCCATTTTTACTGCACAAAGACATTTAAATTATGCCAGACCGACATGCCTACAGCCCACAGATTTCCAAACTTTTCCCTGAACCTACTTTGGTGTCTTTCAAGTTAGGCTGGGGAGGGAGAGTCCAAAGAGAAAGGGATCATCCTCAGAGTGGCCTAAGCAATCTGGACTGAGAGAAAGCACATTAATTGAGGGGCACATCATGCCAGGTAGCTTCCCAAGGGGGGTGATTTCAGAAGCCTGGGAAAGCCTTCATCCAAGATAAGTACCTTCCTCCCTCATTGACCCTCTAGCATAGCCTCAGACATTAATCTTCAAATTAAGTAAGCTCTGAGAAGGCAACTGTCCCAGGAAAGGGTAAGCTATTAGTCATTTAAACTTTAGTATGAACTAAGTAAAAGGCTGCCCCAAATAAGGTAGAGTGCAAAGGTCAGTATAAGGAGAGCTTAGAGCACCAAAGACAATGTTCTGGATCTCCCAACTTGAACCCATACCTGTTGGTACCACTCCTTTCTGAGGATCTGGAAGGCCCAGAACTTAAAGAGACACCCCCTGGTCTCCTTCCCAGGTACTCAAAGGTGCCCTGCCCACTAATAGCTATTGTGTCAGAAGCCACCAACTGTTAACTATCACATGTGGGGAGTTGCATCTGGAACAAGATTACGACATGAGAGACGGTCCCCCCAATACTAATCATAATAAGTGGAATCACTACCCAGCTTTACACTTAGTGGATAGACAGGGGAGGATTGATGCAAGCTGTGAGCAGAATTAACAATGTGTGGTGGCCCAGGGGACACGCAATGTGCTAAGGCAGGCTCAAAGCAGGCCTCATGGCAGAGGGAGCATCTAGGAAATTTCGGTGGTTGGGAATGAAAAGACAGGTCCTCGCAGCCAAAGGAAGAAACATGAGTGCTCATGACATAATTTTTGCAAGTACTCGGTGATGCTGTAACTCAGAGAAATGCATGGGCCAGGGCTGCACATAGTGGCTGGGCCTGGGCCATCCCCTTCCCTGGGGTCTGCACTTCACTGGCCCATCTGGGCTCAGGGCCCAATGGAGCAACCCCTGGGACAGCAGTGCAGCATGAGACTGCCTCCCAGGGCTCTGGAAAAGGAGCAATGCCAGTCTCTGTCCCTGTGCTTGCCTGTTTCCTCCTGGCTGTTTCACAAATGCATCACTGATGCAAAGAAGGAACAGTTCCAACCAAGTAAGTCTTCTGGGGCTGGGCTTCTGTGGAGATCCTTAATGCCCGCCCCCTACTTAGCTGGTGCCTGACATGGTACAGGTAAATGGGAGATCTAAGGCATCCTGGGACCAGCTTCAGTGGGTACCTGCCCTCACTTGCCTATATTTATAGGAGGCTTAGAAATGTACAGAGTGATTTCACACATTGTGTCTCCTCTGAGTCCCACACCACTCTGCAAGGGAAGTGAAGACCAATGGGAATCGCCTAGATTTCTAGAATCATCTAATATCTCTGTGCCTTGCCCATCCCCCAAGCCCCAGGCACCCAGGGTGGGAGCTGGTCTTCTGTCTGGGTCTCCTGGCCTTACACAGGACTCTTCCTCTGGGAGCAAGGCTGCCCCAAAGGTAGCACTTTCCAGGCCCTTCAAGAAATCTTGCTTTTTCTTTTCCTTTGCTCTTCCCAAGTGATTTCAGGTTCTGCCCATTCCTGTTTCTGCAGAGAGCTGTAACAATTTCCTATTTCCATATTCTTTCGTACGCTCCTAGCCAGGATGAGATACTCTTTTTTTCCTTTTTGGTTTTATGAGAATTTTTTCAGTGATGTCAGACTTCAAAGGAAACCTCCCACCATAAAGATCACGACCAGACTCACACTGTGATTCTTTCCCATTCCTGCAGCGGAAGGACAGTGGTGCTAACACATGTCTCATCTCCCCTTGACGGCAGCCTCTCCAGAGTGATTTCCAAAGCCCCTCACTTTCTCTTTCGGGCCCTGAAATAGTGTGTCAGGAATGCACTGCTCCTTTCCAAGCCAGGAAGCTGAGCTCCTGATGCCTTCAATTGTCACCACCGTCCTGAGCTCCCTAATCGGTGTCCCTTGCCCCATGTCAGCAACAAGTCCCCCACACACACACATCTGGCTTTCCTCAGGAACTCTCTAAACGTCCCTGTTCTCGCAAAGTCACTGAATTCAGCCAGGCCGCAAGGCAGCCAAGCAAGATTTAATTGACTGGGCAGTGATTCACAGAACAAAGCCTGACTGTCTGACCTGGAAACCACACAGTGGGGAGTTTAGAAAACGGCAGCGTAGTCAAAACAATGTCCCTGGGGCGGCCATTGATTGAAGTTCAAAGGATCAAAGATGTAAGTAAGAACATCGTAATGACAAGGGCGGCCTGAAGAAATACATTGACCTGGGCATGGAGCCTTCTGGGATGAGGCTTCCCTGAGACTTTAAATCATGCTGGTTACATCGGGATGGGTTCCAGGAGCAACGTGTCCTCCTGGGAGAAGCTTCCATCTGGGCAGTGAAAAGGTTAGTCATTAGGGTCAGAAGACTATATTGGTTTCCTAGGGTTGCTGTAGCAAATTCTCGCAAATGGGATGGTTTCAAACAGGAATGTGTTGTCTCAGTTCCAGAGGCTAGAAATCCACAACCAAAGTGTTGGCAGGGCCACGGCCTCATCTGAAGATCTAGGGAAGAATCCTTCCTAGGTTTTGGCGGCTCCTAGCAATCCCTGACTCCCCTTAGGTTGTAGCTGCATCACCCCCAAGGTCTGTCCCTATCTTCCCATGATACTCTACCTGTGTCTCCATGTGTCTTCTCTTCTTATGACGACATAGTCATTAGATTTAGAGCCCACGTTAATCCAGTATGACTCAAACTAATCACATCCAAAAGGCCTTCTTTCCAAATAGGTCATATTCTGAGATTCCAGGTAGATAGGAATGTTCAGGGGACCCTTGAGGGACCCTCGAGGGACCACAGCTCATTTGCTGTTTCTCCCACATCACCTCCTGCCCTAGCTTGTGAAATTAGTAATTCCTGGCCTTGATTTTGAAACTTCTTCCACCCATAGAAATCTTGGTGTATAATGTTGAATCTTGACCTTTCAACTTTCATGGTTGAGAAAACAAATGACGCCCATATGTGACGCAAGCCTAGGCAGGTTGGGATGAAGGGGAGCATTGAAGTTAATGTGGAGCAGGCAAGAAAGTGAAAGGGTGGTCAGCATCCAAAGACGTAAATTGTCAGTATGAAGTGTCTGGTCAAACAGTTTTATCTCAGAGAGACCACCAATCACATTTCTCTAAATATATTTAGAGAAATGCAACTTTTGGAGTAGGGAATCAGGATGGCGGTGAAGCACAGTTGGTCTTGAAGTGTTTTAAAGCTTGCCATAGGCTGTTGGCTTTCTAAGAGAAAACGGTACCAACTCTAAGATCTCACATTCTGGAATGTTCTTCCGGTCACAACTTCTACTGCTTTCAGTCTACCATCCTTACCCTTACTGATGGCACTTGCCACCTTCATGGTGATCCCAGATGCCTCTGGCTACCTCTGCTCTCAGGCCAGCACCCTTGATAATCATCCCACCATAATGGGCCTGACCCTAGGGTCCATCACACCCACAGCCTCTAGCTCCCCACCCCCATCAACCCTGTGGCTAGGCACTGTAATGGGCCATGGGGAAATAAAGTGCTTTTAAGTAATATTCATATGGGATACCCTCTGCCTTTCAGCCACGTTTCAAGGTCCTTGCTGTCACTCCTGGGTCACACTCTGCAACTTACTTTCTCTGCTTTTATTCTCGGTACTCTAAGTATTATTGGAATCACAAAACCACTTGGACACAGATTATTTTATTTTAACCTCTGCCTTCAATGTCCAATTTATCTATGCAAAACACCTTACCAAGCTCTATCTTTAGGAGCTGTTCCCAGCCTAAACAATAGGTTCCAGATAGCCTCTCCTCTGGGATGACTCTTCCCCATGGGTATTCTTGAGAAGAGTAGTGAATACCGACAAAAGCATGTGTTCACTCCTTCCTGAGATGTCATCTAGCTGTACCCTTACATGCCTTCTTTCTGAGGAATATTGTATTTGTTCCACCCCTTTCCAGAGATGGAACAAGTAATGTGCCCCCACTCGAACCCCTGTGCTTCCTCTGGAACCTGCTATGTCAGCTCTTCACCCACCACTCTTCTTTCTCAGCTCTTCTCTGCTCTTGGTCCCACTCCACCTGCTGTGTCTCTTGTCTTAAAATGCCTTTCTTGTTCACTCAGAAATTCCTTCTCCTCTTCCTGTTGCCCCCACTTCCTTTGGAATGGTGCATTACAAACCATTTTTCCCCCACAGAACACCAAAGAGTTGTAGCCACTGTGGCAGTTGCCTCCACAGATAAGTTACGTGGTAGACTGTGTGTGACTCTGGGGTTCTTTGCACTTCCCTCCCTTCTTTCTGCCCTCATGAGGGACACTGGTGCACAATAATATACTGAGATTGAGCTAACTTATTTGGTCCTCTAGGGCCAATAGTCTGGACCATCTTATACTTCAAAAGAAAATTATCCCACCCCTTGGCCCTGTTTTCTCACACTGTGCTAATTTCTTGTCTGTTGTTATTATTACTCTTTCCACAATTCCTTCCCTGCTATTCTTCCCTCTCCCTTACCCCAGATGTGTCCTAGACACTGTTCTATACTCTCTTCTCTTTCTGTTCCTCCTTTTCTCCTTTGGGAATCTCCCCACTTCTACCTCGAACACTGTTGGCCGACCAGACAAGTCCATCTCAGAGCTAACTGGTTTCTGAACACATCCATGAGGACATCACCTCAAGAAACCTCAAGGCAAATGTGTCCTATATTGAATTCATCATCTTTTCTCAGACTTTCCAAACTTCGTCGTTCTGACAATGGGACCACCAGACCCTTAGTCACCAGGGCTAAATCTTCAGAATTGACTTTGATGTCCCACCCTTCACTTCCGCATCCAACTGCTGGCTAGGTTCTACATATCCCATCTCTATCCAGTTTCTAAAATCTGCAAACTATCAAAGAACCAGGTTTGTTGTAGACCCAGAACACAAAACAGATTATGTGAGTGAGATCACACAGTTAAAAGATTATGTACCACTACATTTATTGTAATTAGCATTAATTTTATACCCAGAAGGCATGTGGCATGCTACCGGATGTTTTGATAAGCAAATAATCCAACATGTCCATAACAACTTGTCAAAACATGAAAGCTATTCATTATGAGTAGTGGCACATTTATTTTAGTATTTAGTAGTAGTAGTAGTAGTAGTAGTAGTAGTAGTAAATTTTTAGTATCTTTTATTCTACCCCATCTATAAAAGTCTATCAAGAGTTTTAGAGAAATAAATGCCAATGTTTCTGGAAAGAATGACTCATTGAGTATTTTAGCTTAACACTTCCTATGATTCACACAATCACTAGAGCTTCAAACACTTAACCTTTCTAGAAGCCATATTGAGAGACTAGACCTATGAGTAGGATGTGATTTGGATGTCCAATAAGGTCTTAATCCTCAAAAAGTTCTAGCTCATTCACTCGCAGGTTGACAACATCTATACTTAGCACCTTCTCCCTTTGTAGCCTGACATCTGTGAGCTGGGAGAAAGAACCACAGAGGACATAGAACTAGCGCTTAAAACAGTTCCTGAAGGAAATGTTCCTTGGGAAACAACATAAAGTATAGTATACTGGAATTTGGCAACAGGCCAACCTGGCTTAAAATCTTCGTTCTAACCTCTTGACTGTGAGATCTTGGGAGAAGACTTAACTTCCCCAAATTCATGTCATCTTTAAAATGAAGGTACTATTGGGGTGCCTGGGTGGCTCAGTGGGTTAAAGCCTCTGCCTTCAGCTCAGGTCATGATCTCAAGGTTCTGGGATCGAGGCCCACATCAGGCTTTCTGCTCAGCATGGAGCCTGCTTCCTCCTCTCTCTCTCTGCCTGCCTGTCTGCCTACTTGTGATCTCTCTGTCAAATAAATAAATAAAATATTTTTTTAAAATAGCTTAAAATGAAGGTATTATCAATTTTTTCCCATGACTTAGTTGTTTTAGTTATAAGGAAGAAATAATTGACAATGAGGCTAAGAGTCTAGCAGATGGTAGCTTTCACAACCTAATCTCTCTCTCTCTGTGTGTCCCTCTCTCTCTCACACACACTCACACATACAAACACATACAAACATTAATATCTTCTGATTTTATAACTGAGCCTTGGGATGACCTTGGACCCTCATAAGAGGTGCTCTTCTATCAATAGTAAACCTTCATCCTAACATCTGATACCAATGTAGTTCCATAGGAATACTGGATTTAAAAGTTGGCCCTGGAAAGAATTCTTCATACTTAACATATGGCAAAAGATATTTTTTGAATTTTTGATAGAATATCTCTGATTTTATAGTTCTAGTGACTCAAGAAAATAAACACTAATATACAGATGGTAGAGGAAATGGAATAAGGCACTGAATGGTTGCTGGATAAAATGAAGCACCTTCTGTCTGTATGTCTGTCTTCAGCATGGGCACATACGAAAAAATGCGCTCAGCTAATTGCTTCAGCCTCGTGTTACAGCTACGTGTTCAGCAGCTGTACTGAGACCCGTCCTGTCAGGCTTTTGTTCAGGCAACAGAAAAGTTTGAGAGAGGGACTCCCACTGTGCTGATGGCAATGACCTACAGATACCAAAAAAACAAGTATCAGAACCATTTGGTTGCTAAGGAAATAGACACAGCCACTGTGAAACTTAAGGCCAGATTTGGTGGCTCGGAATACCTAAATGATCAAACCAAATGGGTCGAATGAGTTACCAGGTAAAATCCACTGAAAAAAATCTGTTACTAATACAGCAGGAAATAGTATTCTTCTGAATTCTATGGCTCATGTGAATCCAAAGATTCGTCAAATCTTGTCATTATTAAACCCATAAATAATGCAATGTTAGACACCGATTTAACAATGAAATCTTTTCAGACTGCCAAATACACTTCTAGGAAAATACAATAATCCATTCCCAGGTGAGGTAAGCTGATCCATTCATGGGTATAATCTATTCATGGGTACCAGATCCAAGGGCTCCAGATTTTTACTTGTTTGTTGTTGATTGTTCAATGGGAAGTTCAAATAGCACCATTAGAGATTATCGTATCCAACTTTCAGTGGGAAATCAGAAGAGTATTACCATGTCTCCATTATCTTAAATAACAACACATTTGTCATTTTGTCACCACCAGATTAAGTGTGTGGCCTGGGTTTGGGTAGCCAGAGGAAGGACTTCAAGAGGGGACAGGTTTCTCTTTTGATAAACAACAGATTGATGTCAAAGTCAAGGAACTCAAAACCTGCTCCCCAAGGAATGTACAACTTTTTTTTTAAGATTTTTATTTATTTATTTGACAGAGAGAAACACAGCCAGAGAGGGAACACAAGCGAGAGAGGGGAGTGAGAGAGGGAGAAGCAGGCTTCCCGCCGAGCAGGGAGCCCAATATGGGGCTCGATCCCAGGTCTCCGGGATCATGACCTGAGCTGAAGGTAGTCGCTTAACCAACTGAGCCACCCAGTGTACCACTTCTTAATATTGAGACCCTCACATGCCCCTCATCTTAACAGGGACCTTTCCACAGACTCTTCATCTTCGTCTTTGATATTTTATCCTTTTAATCATTTTAAGTCAACAATCCATGACTGACAGTTTTGCTGATAAAGTACCCTTATAATGATAGACTTGGTATTTAAGTTTCAACCTACATCATCTCTAAGTTGGTGACCTAATTGTAACTGCTTCGTCCAGTAGAAATATTCACTTGTTAACCTCAAATGATTTCTGGGCAGGGCTGAAATAAAACAAATTGCTTTTTAAGGTTATGATTCCAGATTCTGCATCTTATTTTCCATTGCTTCTTGTCCGTTTTTCCATGTAGGTTTTATCTGCTACTTATAAACCATGAAAAACAAATTATTCTGTTTAAATCTTTGGAAAGGACTGTTTGCTGGCACAAAATCTCCTCGTCTGATACTTTTTCTCGTTTTGGATTTCTGGAAGGGAAATCCTCCTTATGAGGAGACTTAACTTTCCATCAGTAATGGGGAAAACTGCTTCTCTTGGGATAGTGGAGGTAGCTTTATAGCAGAAAAGTCAGCAGAAACAAAAATTCACATAACTTATGTCCATCCAAGTCTGTTTCTTCAGTGATATTGATCCCCCTTATGGAGGAAAAAATGAAGGGTGACGCTGCAGAAAATGAAAGGCAGAGCAGAAGAGCACATTTCAGAAATTGTTGTTTCAAATGTGTACCATTTGAATGCCACCCTGTACCTTGAGAGACTGTACCCACCCCCTCGAATCTCTAAAGGCAGAATTCCCCATCTCCAGTCTAAGGATGGCTTACGACATTAACTGCTGTATGTGGATCCACTACACTGGCCTGGTTCGTGCCCAGTATCCCAGAGATCTTTATTTTTTTTAAGATCTTATTTATTTATTCGACAGAGAGATAGACAGAGACAAAGAGAGCAGAAGCACTGGGGGAGGGAACGAGGGAGAAGCAGGCTCCCCGCTGCACAAGGAGACTCAGTCCCAGGACCCTGAGATCATGACCTGAGCCAAAGACAGACGCTTAACTGACTGAGCCACCCAGGAGTCCCCAGAGATCTTAATTACAAATAGCATCTCCATTCAAGCCAAAAAGTGTCCTGTTTTGATGATAAACTATATGATCCCCTATTCTGAGTGACTTATATGTGTTTGCAAGGTGCCTTATTTAGAAAGCAAACAATAAAGCTACAGAGTTTCAGAGAATTTAGTCTATTGTTCATATCGGACTGACAAGCCAGGATCAAAGCCATATCACAGATCTTCACAGAGTACTTGCTGTCATGCCAGACAATCTTCTAAGTTCTTTATGGAAGCTGACTCATTCGATCTGTGGGGTAGTTGTTATCTTCATCCCATCGTACAGCAGGTAGCCTGCTCCAGGCCATGCACTAGCAAGAGGCAGAGCTGTGTTTGAAGCCAACAATCCGGTTCTAGAGTCTGGTGAGTTCCACATGCCACACTGCTTGGCAGAGTTAGCATTTCTGACCCTTGGTCCAGCTTCTTATATTATGTTGCTTTTGGACCAAGGGGAGAAGAGTCTGTTAGTGAAAATTTAGCTTTTCAAAGCTGGTATTTTTATAGTACTAGGCACATCATCCAAGTGCTACTAAATGCACTTAAAAACAGATACGACATAGACTCAGCAGATAATGCATATGTTTCAGAGAAGGTAATCAAAATATCGTGCAGCAGATACAGCGCACATGACAACGTGCAGCAATAAAATGACCAATACGGCCACCCCCGGAAGGACAGGCTGAATCTCAGTCTGATTGTTTTTACATTAACATTTATTTGTCAAGGCCTGCCTAAATGATTCCATAGACCCCTCCAAATTATGGTTGTGCCTATATAATTCTCTTTGTAGACCACCTGGGGAAGCACACATGGTGCTTTATTATAGAGGGTGCTTGCACTGACCTCTGAGCTGCAAACCTATGCAAAAACAAACAAACAAACAAACAAAACAGATGCATTGACCATAAAGTCCAGGAAAAACTGAAGAGGTTTTACAATATACAAAGTGTGGAGCCAAGCCCATGGTGGTGGTCACCAGTGCTATTCCAGAACCTGGTCATGGGAATATAGGCAGCATCCTTGAGACTTCATAGCTCCCAAACAGGCCATGCCTGGCTGGAGACTGTAGTGTTCAGAGCCTACTGGTAAGAGTGAAAATCACCAGGGAACTTTACTTTCTCCAATTGAAGAGAGAACAGGCTATCTCCTAAAAGATGCAAGGAGCTTACCTGACCCAGGATGAATCAAGGTGCTGTTTTTGCATGAGAACTGGCAGAGGAGACTCCACAGTCACCTAAAAAATCCTTTTTGTATTCAGGTGACTTAAGAAGATTCGTCTCAGGATCAGAAAAGGGAGTCTTTACGCATACAGAGGTTTAAATAATAAAGCAGCCTGTAGGTTATCAGCAGAACTGGCAGAAACATCAGACAATCTGCCTTAACTACCCTCTACAGCTATTCTTAAATATTGTCATTTCCTTACCCTGATCATACTCAAAAAAACAAAAACAAAAACAAAAACAAAAAAACCACTTTTCAATAAAGTAATGTTCTCCCAGTTATATCTTGTTTATCAGTCAAAAATAGAATCTTCAAATTAAAAGACACTTTTTCACTCCTGGGGAACTACAAATAATAGCACAGTAAAAGTAAGCTTTTTTTTCCCTCATATATTTAAGGGTGGTAAAAGAGAAAGAAAGGGGAGTTTTTTTGTTGCTTTTTGTTTTTGTTTTGTTTTTATTGTTGTTGCTGTTGTTTGGTAAAACAGCACCCCCATTCATTTCCTCCTCAACCATTGATTGCATTTTGAGCTCTGTAGAAAACCAGCCTAGAAGCAGCACCCTCATATGCCTCAATGGAAAGGAAGGCATTGTGGTAGAATTTCTGAAAGGTTGTTCACTAGGCATAAAGACATGGGACATTCTTCAAACAATAGACACATCCAACAAAAAAATTCTTTAAAATAACTATACGCTCAACCACTCTAATCTTTTAAATTGATGATTGTATTTTTAAATCACTGTAATTGAGGTGTCTCCAAACAATATCTATCTAGTGGGTTAAAATATATTATTTTTACAGCTATCGCATAAAGGAACAGCACCATTATGAGTGAGGGAGGTTGGAGAAACTAATCCCAAGGCTTCAGAAATATATTGATGATCACCAACATGTTTTGTTTTGTGTGATCTACATAACGTGTTCTCTTGACTTTTCAACCACGATCACCTGGCAGAATACATAGTAAAAAAATAATAATAAAATTATTTTATAGGAAGAACTGGTAGCTACAGGGAAATATGATCAACCAACACATTACTGACCATGATGTTCTGACAAGATTGTCCTTCCTGAGAGTTGCTGGGTTTTCTTTTTTTTTTCCCTTGAGCTTTTTTATTATCTTAAACCTTATTTCTATGTGGTCTCATTTTCTTCTTTTTTTTTTTAATGTTATGTTAGTTTTCTGTATGATCTCTGCATCTAACCTCCCAGGTGGCATCTCTGTTGAGTGTTAGCTACTGGGCTTGAAATTCGTATCTGTCCTCCTTTTCTATGACACAGACTTCACCAGACACTAGACCTTCCACTGTGTTTGTCAAAATAGCAGGGGTGGGGGGTGGGGGCGCCTGGATGTCTCAGTTGGCTGAGCATCTGCCTTTGGCTCAGGTCATGATCAAGGGGTTCTGGGATCAAGGGCCATATTGGGCTCCCTGCCCGGTGGGGGGTCTGTTTCTCCATTTCCCTCTACCCCTCCCCTCCTTGTGCTCCCTCTCACCAGCTCACTCTCTCTCTCAAATAAACAAATAAAATCCTTAAAAAAAAATAGTATGCCAAGGTAAGGCTCATTCATTCCCAATGGAAGCAATATTGTGCCCGAAAGGACAAAAATTTATTCTCAGGTGGTGAAAAAAATCTTTGATATCTCAGTGGCTTGTGGTCCTCCAAAACTCAATCCTACTTGACAAAATTTTGTCCCTTAGTCTTTCATTTCTGTCATGAAGGAGAATTAAATTTAATTTGTTTTTTTTTTCTCCTGGGTGGGGGGAAGTAGGGAAAGATAATGAAAAAAGAGCCCATATAATTGGGGAAATTTTTCCATTTGGGGAAGTAGGCAGTTATAAGTATATTCATGTAAGATATGTCCTAATAAATTTAATTTCAAATTCAAATTATTTGGTAATTTCAAATGTGTGTCATTGTTGAGCTCAAAATGTATAGGGATGATTAGTTTTTCTTCACTCTTTTTATTTTAAGGCCAATTACTGCACTTTTTTATCCTCATCTGAATTTCCAATGAGACACAACTTTGAGAGTTAAATCCCAGGCTTTTGCTTGCATTTTGCCCTGAATTTTGTCAGTTCTTGACTGAAATATATTCAATGGCTTCCCTCTGCAGGTAGAATACAACTCATTGCTCATAAAAAAAAGACCCTCCAAGATTTAGTCCCAACCTCTCTTTCCAAAGTTATTTTCCTCAACTCTCCTTTATAAACATCACTTCAACCTAACAAACTCTCATTTTTGTGCTTGCCCTGTTTAACCACCATGATTTTTTTCCCTTCCTCCCAACCAATTCCACACCCAACGGCTGTGAAGCATCCTTAATGCTACTTTTCACAAAGATTTGTTTTGAACTTTATTGATATATAATTGACACATGACATTGTATACATTTAAAATGTACAATCCCCCAATTGGAAGTGATCTTCCCTCTCCTCTGAATTCCTACAACTTGCCATCTGGACAAGTTTTATAGCACTTCACGCTTTCCACTACATACTATGATTCTCTATACATGGATATATCTTTGCTCCTTCTCAAGTAAAAAGCTCTTGAAAGGCAGAACTTTGATCTGATTTCTAGACAACATGGTATAATAGAAAGAGCGAGAGAAAGACCTTGAGCAACCTTTTTGTCTACCACTTGCTGGTTGAGTCTACCTAATATTACTCTTGTTTGCCTTCCCTTTTATTATATGGGCGGGTTATCCAATCACTCCAAGCCTAGTTTCTTTATCCATAAAATATGATGATATTGAACTCAAGTTGGAAGAAGAAAGTCTGATCTCAAAATGGAGGGCTATGATCCAAAGGAACCAGAGCAATTGAGAGAACTCTTTATCAGTGTTTCTATCTTTGAAACTACAGATGATAGTTTAAGAGAACATTCTGAAAAATGTGGGCATACTTAACAGATTGTGTGGTGATGAGAGACCCCCGAACAAAATGTTCCAGGAGTTTGGGTTTTATGACTTATTCTTACATAGAAGAGGTGAATGCAACAATTTGGTGGAACCAAAGGGAGCTGTGTCTAGAAAGGACTTTGTAAAGCCTGGTGCCCATCTAGCAGTGAAGAAAATTTTTGTCATTGGCCTTAAAGAAGATACAGAAGGATATAATTTGGGAGACTACTCTGAAAAGTATGCAAGATTGAAACCAGAGAAGTCATGGAAGGCAGGCAAAGTGGAAGAAAGAGGATTTGCTTTTTTAACTTTTGATTATCATTATACAGTTGAAAAAAAATTGTTGTTTAGGAGTGCCTGGGTGGCTCAGTCAGTTAAAAGTCCTATTCTTGATTGTAGCTCATATCATGATCTCAGGGTTGTGAGATCGAACTCCACACTGGGCCTGGATCCTGCTTACGCTTCTGTCTCTCCTTCTTTCCTTCTACCCCCTCTCCCTTCTGCTCCCTAAAACAAATCAAAACACAATTATTGTTCAGAAATGCCACAGTATTAATAGGCATAACTGTGAAGTGAAAAAGGCCCTTTCTAAATAAGAAGTGAAGTTGCTGGATCACAAAGATGTCATGGAAGTGGATCTGGCAACTTTATGGGTCATGGAGGAACTTTGGTGGAAGAGGATGCTCTGGTGGTGGGGGTGGTGGCAGCAGAGGTAGTAATGGGAGAGGTGACTGTGGATATGATGGATTTGGAGGTGATGGTGGCAACCATGATGATGGTCCTCATTCTAGTAACAGAGGAGGATATGGTGGTAGTGGACCAGGATATGGAAACCAAGGATGCAGATTATGATGGTGGTGGAAGGTATGATGGTTACAGCGAAGAAGAACATTTTGGACATAACTATGGTGGTGCTAAGACCTCTAATGATTTTGGAAATTATAGAAGACAACAGCAATCAAATTAGGGACCCATGAAAAGGGGCAGTTTTGGTGGAAGAAGCTCGGGCAGTGCCTGTGATGGTGGTTATGGATCTAGTGGTGGCACTGGTGGATATGGTAGCAGAAGGTTCTAAAAAATTTTTCAGAAGAAAAGAGCTACAGTTATTAGCAGGATAGAGAATGAGGAGATGTCAGGAAAGCTGCAGATTACTTTGAGACAGTCATTCCTAATGCATTAGAGGAACTGTAAAAATCTGCCACAGAAGGAAGGATGATCCATAGTCAGAAAAGTTACTGAAACTTAAACAGGAAGCACTTCTTGTTCAGGAATTTCAGAGCCACAGTTTGCAAGAGGTCCAGCTACTGACTAATGCAATGTAGTGTCAATCACATGTATGTTCTCGAAGTCTTTCATCCATTGTAGCTTTGTCTTTCTTTTTCTCTTCATTACATCTGTAGCATTACCTTGTAAATGGTGGTAGTAGTACCAGGAATAAAAAATTAAGTGACTTATAATTTCTTAAAAAAATATGATATATTATGAGATTTAAGAAGTTAAAGTATCAAATACAGTGTGAATGTTTAAAGCATGCTAAATAAATTCATGCATATGTAATATCACAGTTCCTTGCTTAAAATGTTTTCTCCAAAAGTTTCAATGGCTGACCTGAAGACACAGATTGGATAATGGATCTATTAAAAAGAAAAAAAAATGAGCAAAATTGGCTTTGCTATTATTTTGTACAGTGTTAATAATTCTGCTTCTTTAAGGAAAATCCCAGGGAAATATTCAGTATGCAGACGATCCTTTCCAGAAAGAATTTTGAAAGAAAACAGGAATAGACAGCAAGACAGGAGATTGGCATGGCCCTTATAAAATTAATGTTGTCTTCATCTGCACCAAATTTCATGCCACCTTCATTTTGTTCGTTTTGCCCCCTTCATCTGAACCCCAGATTTCAGGTTGGGAAACCAAACCAAATGGAACATGAAACATAAAACAGGATCCAGTCAAGCACAGTGAGCTCTCTCTGGCTCCAAGTCAAACCTTGGCTGAACCACAAAGCTTCACCTGGTTTTGTGTAAAAACCACACTGAACCACCATTTTTTTTTTCATGGTTTCGGTTTGAAAATGGGGTTTCATGCAAAGTTTGCCCTAGTTAAAGATGAGCTTCTGGCAAAACATGGGCAAGTCATTAGCTCATATGGACTTTGCCTCATCAGGGCCTCCAGCACGGAAGGAATGACTTCTTGTTCTGCCCACTGAAAGTCCAGGTTTTGAATAATCTTTTAAATAAGTAATCTTGTTCATGTGATCCTTAAGAGGACTGAAAACCGTTAGGCATACCAATAAAAAATACAGATAATTAGGTCATCTCTTTGCACTTGGCTTTTACAAAAACAGAACATTTTTGAAAAGCAATGAATCAAAAAAGGGGTGGGATGGAAAAAAAAAAAAAAAAGAGAGAGAGCCTAAAGCTCTATCTGCATGTGGACACAAGAAGAGGTTTGAAGCAATTCTTAAAATAATCTTAAAATGGCTCAGTCGGTTAAGTGACTCTTGGATTTCAACTTAGGTCTTGATCTCAGGGTCATGAGATTGAGCCCCACTGAGCTGGATCCTAGTTAAGTTTCTCTCTTTCTGCACCTCCCACTGTGTGTGCACATGCTCTCTTTCTCACTAAAAAAACAAAACAAAACAAAACAAAAAAACATTAAAAAACCCCCAAAACCCAAAAGACAAACAAAATGTTAAAAAAAATAATCCAGGCCAAAATTCACATTTACTGGAAATAGAGATAATAAAAGCACACTGGGTTATATTAGTATGTAGAGAAATGAAACCAATCTTCCCCTCCTTTAGAAAGGGATTAAAAGCCTCCTTATAGGCTAACAGCATCAGATGAACCATTTGCTCTGGGTGGTGATGACATTTGGAACTATGGTCTGATATGAAGGAGCTCCATCCAAGCTGAGTTTTCCATGACATTAAAGGAATCGCCATCATAACCCTGATAAGTGAAACAACTGACTGAGATTTCTAAGAGGCTTCTAAAAAATAACACATAAAGAATGGATTGGAACTATATAGTAAAACATTTATTACATCATTAAAGACAAAATTTTAAAGATAAGCAATAAGAGAAAATACATAGTTCATTAAAAATAGCTTCTATCTATGGAATACTGTAAGATTCACATACAGAAATATCCCACACATGACCACACTGAATCCCACAAATCCCCACCAGGAAGTAATTTCGGCGGATCCTATAGAAATGATGTGACTTGTCCAATTCAGGCCCAGAAACCAGTATCTTGCAGGAATTTGAACAAAAAAATTACACACACACACACACACACACACACACACACACAGAGGCATGATTATGCACAGCCAGAGAGACAATCAAAGGCACTAACTTGTACAAAATTATGTCAGTAACCAGGACAGAATATCTTCTCAGGAAGTAGAGGGCAGGAATAAAAATCCACACTGCCTCCCCCCTCTGTGACTAATAGAATTCAGGACTAAAAACTTAAAGATACTCCTTAGCAGACAGATCCTAAAAGAGGAAAGAGACTTATATGTGGTGCCTTCCCATGAGCTAGGGAATCCATCCAAATGATGGGCCAGTTTGAAATATATTGGTTTTGAGGTTCCCTGAAAATATAAATGTGAAGCTCTCAAGGGCCTCCAGAAATAAGTCTTTGGTCTCGAAGTTCAAGGAAAGAGTTTTGTGCTGGAGGCAAGGATTGTGGTTGGCTAATGAAAAGGTAGAAAGTCAATGATATCACCCAGGGAAAGATGTCCAGGAAGAAGAGGGTCAAAGGGAGCATCAGGTTTTTGACCCCCACATTTTGTACATGCAAACTGGATAACAAGAGAGAGCATAGGAGAACAGGCCCAGCAAATGATGACTATTATGAAGGCCACATACCACTGAACTGAAAGAGAGCTCCTCCTCACCTCACAGAGCTGATCAGTGATCACCACTGTTTAAGTAGAAAGTCATGCCTCACTTTTCTACACTAGGGTAGTCTATAATAAATAAACGTTACATGTAAGTGGCACCTCATTTACCCAAAAGAGCAATCAAGGGTGATCATTAATTTTATGATAGGATTCACAATGGAATTCTATCAAATAACAAATTAGTGATGGTAACATATGACTCACTTCACCAATCACAAAACAAAAATTGCATTTGCTCACACTTTTTCTTGAAATACAGGTTTACTTTTGATTGTTTTTGTTTGTTTTTAGGGCAGTGCATACCATAAATTTCTTTAAGCAGATCATAAGCAAGTGGTTAAATGGGATCAGCAATTATAATTAATTTTTGCTTCCAATATTCTTTGGCACAGAATCTAGTAAAAACCTCTATTTATTTAATTACCATGAAATTCGAAGATGTTTTGCTATAGAATATTGATGTGGAGGCAGAAACCAAATGGACATTTCCCTGTATGAAAAGTATTAATTCCAGGCCCCAAAGTCACTGTTGGGCTCTTCAGTTCAATATTTTATAAATCGCCTGATAGTTGGAGAGATGAGCAATGAAATTGCCAGTTTTCCTTGAGAAAATCCAGGTACCATATGAATGGAATAAACTACATAAAGATCTGGGTACTGGATATAAAAATGCCACATAAACTTAATTGCTCGCCTGCTCTTGTGTTTGGAAGAAATTCTTCCAAACTGTATTTAGAAAAGCATGGCCTCTAAGCGATCAGATACAGTCCTACAAGGGTTATTGAAATTGTCCGAGAGAGTGTTCTTCCATCGAGACATCAAGGCAAAGCATTGCTCCATCTAGGCAAGTCACGGAAATCTTTTATAAGGAGCTGGCAAACCACACAACATGTCCTTATCCTTGCTCTGTGAAATATGTGGTGCTTGAGGTTTGATTGTTATAATTCATGGGTCTGTTAGAAGAATCATTTCTCCTTCCTCTGACTTCTGGAGTTTACCTCTCTATCATCTTCTCACTGACATAACTGCTTCCTACCTTCTGGTATCGTTATGTATGAACCTCTTTCTTCAACTCAGTAGAGACAAAATATGTACCTTCCCTTTTTGACAAAGATTTTGTTAATGTACATATATCATACATAATGGAAGATAGATGGATAGATAAGTGGATGGATGGATAAGTGGATGGATAGATGTTTGGTTGGATGGATGGATGGATGGATGGATGGATGGATGGATGGATGGATAAGTCATTAGATGGATGGATGGATGGATGAGTGGATGGGTTCATGCATGATAGATGGATGGATAGATGGATGATAGACGGATGAATGGATAGACGGATGAGTGGTAGATAGAAGGAAGAAACTATAACAAAAATTTTAAATATGCCTGGAAGGATGGGGAGCCTGGGTGGTTGAGTTGGTTAAGGTGTCCAACTCTTGATTTTGGCTTGGGTCATGATCTCAGGGTCCTGGGATCAAGTCTTGCATCAGATTCCAGTTCTGTGCTCAACAGGGAGTCTGCTTGAGAATTCTCTCTCCCACTCTCTCTGCCCGTCCCCTCACTCACATGTGCACTTCCTCTCTCTCTTTCTCTAAAATAAATAAATATTTTTTAAATGTGCCTGAAAGGTGATTAAAGTGATGAAAATAAATAAGATATTTTCTTATGATAAAGTACAAAGAATTATCATTTTTTAATCTGTAATGATTATAAGAAAAGAGTAAAATTAACAAAGCTTCAAAATGTTAGCCTTTCCTGGATTTCCCTAATTGATCTATTGTCTAGAAATAATTAAGAGAAGCTAAGGAATTTCAAGTTGTGTGCCACATCTTTGAGGGTCAGAGTCTTGATCGGAACTTGCTATATGTTCCACAAAATTTTCTTGGATGGGAGGAACTGACCCAACATTGTATTCCTTCGGAGCCCTAGGGAAGTTAACACTGTGTTAATATCAGTTCAAGCTGGGTGGTTGAGCACAGGCTCTTTTCCACATATTCTTGAAATCTCTGAGCCTCTGTTTGAGCCTGGCTGAGATCAATATGTAATACCTCTCTCACTTCATAGGATTATGAAGATCAAATGAGCTAAAATATGGAAATTCCTAGTTTACAAACAACTAGAAAGTGACCAAGCCAGCATTGAAATCCAGAATTACCTAACTCCTGAGACTTTTTTTTCTTTTTCTTTTGAAATGAATTGAACATCCAGGAAAGTTGCAAGACTAATACAAAGAACTCCTGTGTACTCTTCACCCAGATTACCAATTGTTTTCCTCTTGCTACATAAGCCCATGGCTTTCATCAGCATGCTATGGGGTTAGGTAGTCTGTAAAATGGGCATAATATTCGTGTCTAACTCACAGGGTTACTGCCAAGACTGAGTGAGTTCACAGATGTGAACAATAAGACAGAAATGAGGGGCACCTGGGTGGCTCAGTTGGTTAAGCAACTGCCTTAGGCTCAGGTCATGATCCTGGAGACCCGGGATCGAGCCCCACATCGGGCTCCCTGCTCTGCGGAAGGCCTGCTTCTCCCTCTCTCACTCCCCCACTTGTGTTCCCTCTCTGGCTGTGTTTCTCTCTGTCAAATAAATAAAATCTTTAAAAAAAAAAAAAAAGACACAAATGAATGGCTGTCTCAAACCCTAACAGGACCTCTCACTATGGAGACCAGCTTTTGGGGACAAAGTAAGGAAGTGATCCGGTCCCCCAGGGTGAAGGGAAGTAGGAGCTGAAAAGGCCTCCAGGGAAAGTGACCTCTGAGGCCAGTACTTAAACATCCAGCTATCTAGGGTCAGAGCAAAACCGTGACTTCCATGTTCCACCCCTTTGTCTTCTCCCAGGATTTGAAAAATCTCTGAAGGATATTAGCCAATTTAATTTGGCAAAGTGAGTGCCGCTCTGCCCCACCTAATTCCACCGTCCTCAGTGGAGCGGAGATCGTCCACGCAGAATGTGTTACTGCCTTCCATGGAACGTCCTTCTGGGCCATGTCCTTATGAACCCTGGCCTCTTATTCTTAAGATTAGAATGCTTACTGCGATTCTCAGAAGTGAGAAGTAACCTTTCCAAAGCCTCTATTTCATGTGACTGTACAAAGTCCAAAAGCCCTGTCCAAGGGCATGAAAACCGCTTCAAGACCGTGCATAGCCCACATAACCACATAAACCATCTCCATACATAATAAAGTGTGTGCTCTTAGGAAGCGAGCCCTGAACTTCCTGTCTGCCTCCCAGGGCCTTCCCGGCTGCTGGGAATGGGGCTGCTGCCAGCAACATCCCAATACCCAGAACAGATCTGATCCATACCTTGTAAAAAGTCCTGTATCCCATAAAAACAAGGCTGAAGATGATCGGTGTTGCCAAGTAAGCGTGACACAAGCCTGTCGTCCTTCTTTCAGTTCTCATTCACCTTTTGACTTACTTGTGGAAAGTTATAATTAGATTGTGCTTCACCTTTTTTCCTATAACTGATAAAAGGCCGTAAATCCTGCACGTCATCCACAGAGGCAGGGGCTCCTGAATTTCGCTATTTTGTTCATGTTGCACCATATGCAGGCCCAACGCAGAGGCCTGGTTCCGTATTCCTGGCCTGCGGGAGCCACTGAGAGATATCATATGGTCTCCTGGCAGAAGTACAAAGTGTCTCTTGCTGTTTGATCTACTGTCTTAAACTTAAATGCAAAATCTGATAATTGGGTCAGGCAGGAGAAGAAACTGAGCAGTAAAGTTCTTTTCATTTCCTTCTGCTATTTCTCTACTTTTCATCTTTTCTTCCTTTTTTTTTTTTTTCTCTCTCTCTCTTTCTTTCTCCCATATCCCTCCCTCTTTTTCTCAGTTCCCTGAAGGGACAGACTGCCTTGTGAGTACAGTGGATTCCCAGAGGGTGGTGGGTTTTTATGGCTGGAAAACGTGTCAGAGGGCCCCCTGTCACCTCCACTTGCTTTTTTGTTGTTGTTCCATTAGCAACGGTCCTGGATAACCATCTTGAGCTTTGCAAAAGCCCCCATCGTGGCTGGGTTTACTTGTTTAGAAATATGACTGCCTCTCCAGACTCGGATTTGTTTAATGTAAAAGGAATTCATTGTCGTCTCTCTGGTTTCAGGCATTAGGCAGACAGAGGCTTGTACTTCAAAGGGCACGAGATAAATGAAAACTGAACCTCCTCCTCAGACAGGAGACTGTGGTATGAAATGTCTGACTGAGCCCTCTCTGCCCAGCAGTCCCTAAACGGGGAGAGAACTTTCCGTTTCCCCCACTCCAAGGCCCGTTGCAGGATTGCCTGAGTGGTGAATCGGTTCACGAGCTGGACTTAAACCCGAAGATGGCTTCCTGGTGTATGTAAAGTTAGCACTCACCAGAGAGCATACAGAGTCTCAGAAAGGACAGAACTTTCTGTCAGCAGCTCATCATCAAGTCACAAAGGGCAGATACTCAGCCTCAGGTTGAGTCACTCCGGGTCACACTGACCACAGGTCAGGCCACCTTCTCACTGTGGTAGATGTTTCTGGACAGCCCACAGCAGTGTTGGACTATTCCAGAGCGTTCCCCGGGGTTTGTGGAGCGGGTACCTGGGAGTGAGTCATGCTCGGCTATCCTCATCTGCCGTCCCATGCCGATACTGTCAGCTGGGCTCAGGATAAAACATTCTAGACAGTCTTCATCTTGAATTGAAAAAGGAGGCGCAGAGAGGCCACCTGGAGAGAGGGTGAGATCAAGAAAGGATTAGTCTGGTGTGAGGATGTGGAGAGTAAGTCTCGCCAATGGTATTAGAGCCTCCACTGGAGGCCTGCCACTAATGGCTCCCTTGGGCCATGGCTCTCTGAGGGTCCCATCCCAAATATGAACATTTTGGAGGGCTATACCCAACATCCTTTTATTTATTTATTTATTTATTTATTTATTTATTTATTTACTTATTTATTTACAAAGATTTTATTTATTTCTTTGATAGAAACAAAGCCAGAGAGGGAACACAAGCAGGGGGAGTGAGAGAGGGAGAAGTAGGACCCCCGCTAGAGCAGGGAGCCCGATGTGGGACTCGATCCCGGGTCTCCGGGATCATGACCTGAGCCGAAGGCAGTCGCTTAACCAACTGAGCCACACAGGCGCCCCTCCCAACATCCTTTTAACTAGAAGCTCAATGCTTAAAGTTTCCCAGCATCCTTTCTGAGTATCCCATACTTCCTGGTGAGTCTCAGGGCCTCTGTTGAGGGATGTGTTGCTCTGGAAAGAGCACCAGGACAAAGCAGCAAGACAGCAAAGAGCTTAGAACTAAGTCATTTGTTCAGACACAGATGGCGAACCCAAGACACAGTCTTCAGTCTAAATGCCCCTGAACCTGCCTCCTGTGCACATTCTGGACCCAGAGAATGCTGCACAGAGCTCAGCTTGGGGTCTAGGGCTGGAGAGAAAATCAGCAGCCCAGAAATTCTGATGAGTATTTTTCAGACTTCAAGACCTGGAGGACAGGAGGTATGGTGGGGGACGAGAAATGTCCACTGATTCTCTAGTTTGCTCAGCCTTAGTACTTGCATTTAAGAGGTCTCAAAGCTAGATGTGACCTGAAATGGAAAAGAGGCTGTTTCTCTGAAAGAGGCAGGTATGTGACACAGAAGATTTCAACTCTCTCTGATGTAAGCTCCTGGGAAACCAATGCCCGCAGCCCTGGGGGAAGGCAGGCCGGTGTTCTATCTTCATATGGCACCCCCTCGATCAAATACATAGGGCTATGCTGAGGGTCTCAGCGGAACCTGGTACTGGCATCCGTTAGCCACCTCAGCTGGCACGGTCACCTCATGCCGTGTCATTCTACTTAATGCGACCATGCATCTCTCCTCACCACCACTGGAGACTCCTTTTGTCTAAAACACTGGATTCAGTCTTGTCAAGGTAATGCCAGAAATGACTCTCACACATCTTGTGCAAACCTACAAAAGGTCTAATTTGCAACAACACTGAGCCCCAGTGTTCGTGGCTCCTTGGATGGAGGTCAGCTGCCCCCTACCCCCACCCCACGTCTGATGCTGACACTGACACTGACACATTTATAAAAGTGGCTGGCAGGTTGCAAAGTGTATACAGTCTAAGTGGCCCATGGAGAGGGTCATCCAACGATGCCTTCAGTCCAATCTAAAGCCCAGTGGAAAGATAGAACACTATTTTTAAAAACCTATCTGTGAAGTTGTTTTAATTACACCCCTAAGATTTTTCCCTATTCCTGAAGAAGTGAGATAATTGTCTGAATAATTTTTTTCTCAAATTCCCCCTTACCTGTGGCTCCTGTCCCGTCATTAGTTTGCTTCATCCAGCACACTTGTGTGAGGGGAACAATTTACCATAATTGCCTTGTTTGCAGACTCCATCATCATGGAAAGGGAAAATTGAGAACCCTTAGGTGAAAATTAACTTAGAAACATCACCACAATTCTTGTATGGCCTATGTAACCATAATAGCAGTTTCAGCAGGAAAAGCAAAAATAAATAGCAGGGCAAATGACATTAATTTCTATTTTCAGCAAACTCATAATTGGATCAATGATCTGGTCTTTGGAGAGAAAGTGGATGGTCATCAGTTGGTGGGGTGAAGCCCTCTATGAATGTCAGGAAGGGGGTGTGCATGTGATGCTGCTCATTGAAACCCTGCACGAAGGTGTGGTGACCTTAGGCCTTCCTCTGGGCAGCAGAGTAATCAGTCCAAAACATTTGCTTCTCCACCCATTGGCATGTGGTTTCAGGCAAGTTGCTTGACCCTTTGGGGCTCAATTTCTGCATCTGCTCACTGAGGATGACAAAAGTTCCCACCTCATAGGGATGTAAGGATTAAAGAGACTAACCTATATAATGCACTTAAAATGATGTCAGATACTTGGTAAATCCTTCAAAAATAGATGATGATGATGATGATGATGATGATTAATTTTTATTATCATTTATTTTCTATGGTACAGTAGTAAAAGGAATAGCCTCTGGATTTAGGAGATGCAAATCCAACTACAAGCTCTCCTACTTTCTTGTTGTGTCATTTTGGACAAATTAGCCTCCTTAAGCCTTAGTTTCTTTACTGATATAACAGGGCTCTGTCTAATTTGCATAAATATGTCAGTGAAATTGATTAAGCAACAGGAAAGCATTTTGTAACTGAACATGAGACCTCAAAATTTGCCTTCTCCAGATGTTCGAAATGCAGTAGAGGAGACAGTTCCAATATGGCACCCTGGGTTTTGGTTGGTCAATTCCTTTCCTGGTGTGCCCAGGTGGGGATACTCACCTTCTGCATGTCTTTCCTGAACTGTAACCCCCAAGATGCCCAGGTGTCCCCAGACACCCCAGAAATGTCCTCCTCAGCATTTCTCTGCAACCATGGGGCCAAGTCAGAGAGTGGCAAGGGGGAAGGTAGACTCTTGATTTGAAAATGCCCCAATCTCAAAGAGGAGACCTGGACCTTCAAGATCCTCCTGCCCTAGCGCATGTGTATGCTTTCTGTGTCCAGATCTTCATTTGAAGAGCCCCATAACTGGTGAGTATGACCACCAGGAATTTGAGGGAGGAAATGGGGCTCCACCGAAAGTAAACAAGGTCATGTAGTTCTTTATACAAATATTCTGAAAGAACACTCCAAACATCCTTCCACTCCTCTGCCCTCCCCATATGAGGGTGGAAGGGCTTTTCTCCTTTTTCTTCTATTATACATTTCTTTGCATTAGCTCTTTTCTCTTAATGCTTTGTTTCCCTGAAAGACGTGTCTACATAAAAACCAAAGTATCTGGCAGAGGAAAAAGAAACTAAACCAGAGGCAGCAAGATCATCAGAAACCCATAAAACCCCTCCAGATGATTTTTATTTGTGTTTCCTGACCAGTCTGTTACTGTTTTCTAAAAATTTGGAGATGAAGTGTGGAATATGGATGAAATGTGGAATATATACTCAAGATCTGTGCACATGAGAGAGCATGTGAGCATGTGTGGAAGTACACATAAAGAAGTGTGTGTGTGCTGCATGTGCATGGAAGTGTGTGAGTAGGACATGTGTGTGAGCATATGCACAAGCACATGGATATGAGTGTATGTGTGCAAGCATGTGACAGTGTTTGTTTGCTAAAAGTACTCAAGGTGTTCATGCTCCTCTAGCCATCCATCATGCCCTCAGAGGAAGCCAGAAGAGATTTTATGCATTTGGCCTTCAATTCCTAGATGAGGAACCTGAATCCCAGAGGGGACATAACTCACCAGTCACAAAGCTTTTAGTGGCAGATGGCTAATCAGAAAGCTGAATTTCCACACCCATGTCCCTCTCCTTCATGTTACTTTTCCTTACTCTTGGCTGACCTCTCTCTGAGACACTCCCACCTGTAGGGTTGACTCTCCTCCTACCTCAACTGCTTGTTTATTCACCCCTTGCTGTGAGGGATATGCAAATGCTGTAGAAGGGTGTCTGCAATTCTGGGTTAACATTAAAATGCCCTTGTATGCCATAAAGAACACAACCTTCCTACAGAGGTCTTCACTTCTTGAGGAAGACAGCTTCCATAGTGCTCTTGTTGGAATTCCAGGTCTTGATCACCTTGTTGAGTTCGTTGGCTGTTTTCTGCATTACCCCAGTGGTCAGCATCAATCCAAGCACACCAGAGCCTCTCTAGTCTGTTCTGTGAGAACAGAGATAGGACCTGGAATGAATGTATGAATAAATAATAGAATGACACTCCCAGTCTTCCATCCACATACATAAGTTTTATTTACTTGAGGTTGAAAAAAGTAATCTAGAACATTCTAAGCCTGAGAGCCCTGCTCCTATGTGCCAGGCTTGGTGCTCCTCATGGCTAAGAGTAAGCCAGCCAAGTCCCTCAAAAGCCCCTCTTACTGAGGAATCTGCTCTCTGAGTCCACTGTATGGTAAGTCTCCCTAGTCTAACATCATGATAGAAACAGCTATGCTAAATAATGTCTTATTGACTCACTGTCAAAATCTGCCTCTTGTCTGGCCTTCAGATCATTCTCCCTGCAATATGTCTTGGGGGTGGTCTGGACCTTGGACATCCCTAGTTGTCAAAATTCCCTTACTCCAGGTCTTTCCTTCTACTCCTCCCTCTGGTTGATGACTCTAACATTTTAAAAAATGGAATGATGGGTTTTTAACAGTACAGAAGGCCTCAGAGATCATCTTACTGCAACCAGCTCACATATTTGGGACATTGAGACCCAGGAAAGTACTTATATTGAACCAGTCTGTGACTGAGCTGGTCTCTTGTCCCTTCTAGGCTTTAGGCTTTTATGTTCTCGTCTACCATCTCCCCAGGTATTATACCAACCAATGTTTCCTCTCTAGTGGAGTTAGAAAAACCACTGATGATCTGGAAAGTCATAGACGCTCACAGTGCCGGGTGGGGGGGAAGGTGTGTCTTCCATGTGGGTGCTTAGTGAGTGTTCTTTCCATGCTCTCTATGAGCCAAGTGTGGAGATATGAACACCCTTGTGGCATAGCCCTGCCCTCAAAGGAACCACAATCTAACCTACAGACAACAAATGCTCTGTAACTGAGGCTCTCAATCTTGACTATACATTGGCATTGCTATGGGAGCTTTTCAGAAATAGTAGAGTAAAGTGTTGGTGTTGACATGACTTCTACTCCTTTCCTCGTTTGCTGTAGACTCTCATAGGGGGATAATAGGACAGGCACATTTTTGACTAGCAAAGTGCAAGAATCTATATTCAAATTCTCTCCCCACATCCAGGTTCTCTGAGGTTGTCAGGAAAGTGACAACATGGGTCAGTTACTCATTTGCTTCTCAGAAGAATGACCATGTTCCTCTCCTTCATCACGTTTTGCAAAATGATCACAGTGAGAATGTGCATGTCTGTGGCTGAGGAAGTGAAAAGGTACATGGATTCTAAATCTAGATTTGGGTCATTTGGTCAAGATCTTTTGGTTTACTTGTTTGAACCCAAGCACAGCCTTAAAACACCAAGTGGAGTGGAAAGAAAAAACTGTATAAACAACACCAATAAAAACACCAATAATTGAGAAATCTCTACTATTAATAAAAGAATGAGGAGAGAGAACTACCTCATTATTGCAAAGTTCTATAAGTCATTTCTTTACTGGCTGTCTGCTAATATTTCTCTCAACTTCCATCAAAATGGAAGAGTTAACAGGAGCGTTAAAAGCAGAGAAAGAAATCTCTTTTGGTCCAACCAAACATCCTGTTTTAAGTCCTAATCAAACTGTTAAGTCACAGAGGGTGTTCAGCCCTTTGCCTTTGGCAAAACACAGCCTCTTCTTTTGAAATGTTTTTAAATGTTTAGTGGGAGCAAAAAGTGCAACGAACCTCTCAGACATCAAAAATCTATAAATTAATAAAACACATAAATAGAACTTCCATTAAAATGGAAAAGAGCTTGGAGACTCAAAAAAAATGCATTCTTGGAGAAGTACACTGGTTCAGAAACATAATTCACTGAGAAAGAGCTAATCCTGCTTCACTCAATAAGCCTGTTCTCCTCACGGAAGGTTTACTTGGGAAAGAATATTGTCTGTGCAACATGACTAAATCATTGCTCACTTGAGGAACTATGATGGCAGACCGATTAGGGTTACATATCTTTATTAGTAAAACATAGGAGACACCACTGCTTGCCTTAAAGTCATTCTACTCTGTCCTGTCAACAAGGAAAGTTCCAAGGGCAGGGTCTCAGGAGCACTGAATTTTGAAATCTATCGCTGAAATGTTACCCACATTTTTCTTTATATATCACCATTTATCATTCTTTCAAGTGTCTGGTCAGAACATTAGGAAACAAATGAATATCCTATTTCTGCAAACATATTAGGCTTGGTAAAAATCCTGTCACTAAGAAATGGCTTCTCTGAGCTACCGTGTCTTGTTATGCCATAGAATGTTTTATCCTCCATCATTGTCTGTCAGTCCAGAAAGGAGTTAGCTGATGATGCAATTCCTAAATCACAGAGGACCTTTACAGGACAGCTCCCACCTTTCCCTCATCTTCCCATCATCCTTCACCTGAAGACATTTACGATGCCCCTTTGTCCATACTCAGTATTGTTTCTCCCACCTTCTACAATATACCCATAGACGTGTCTGTTCATCTGGTTGTGGTCAACAACATAAGGAACTCTTTTGGTTAAAAATTATATGCAGTCAAGGGAAAATAAACTCTCATAGAATTCAGCCACCTTCCAGGGTAAAGACTGAGGACAAAAGGACCTTCTGTTGCTGCCCAAGGTCAGGCAGATCTTAGAATGTCTTGGCCCTTGACCTTAGATTGACTCTATTCATGGAAATCTCAATCTAATGGATAACGCCAGCTGATATAACAACTCACAAATCTATCATCATAATAAAGTCCAAAATCAGTATTCCTGACCTGATTCTGTGACCTAATTTCCAACCACCCTGTCACTCTGTCATCTTAGAAGTTTTCACTGCTGATCTGCATCTAGCTGGCAGAAGGGAAAGGGTACTGAAGATTGTGTGTGAGATGCTTTGGGCATGGCATGAGGCCTAGCACTTCTGCTCACATTCCACTTCCCAGACTGAGTCATAAGTGAGCTTTCAACCACCAGGGAGGCTGAGACATTCCTTTAGTCATGGGCCCAGGGAGAGCAGAAAGTGGATTTGGTGAGAACTCGGTTTAATGTCCCACATATACAGAAGAGTTCTGTGCCTGGAGATGCCAGATTTTGCCCCAAATTTCTCCCTTGTGCCTAATACCCCCAATCTGTCACTGACCCCTATCTTCTGTGTCTTCCTGAAGCTTGGAGGCTGTGTCCTGTGTCTGTTTTGCTCTGTATTCCCATAATTGCTGACCTCCTTTTTGTGGTGACAGCCTTCACTGGGTTTCCCACCCAGTCTTTCAATGCTTAACCTCGCATGCCGTCCCAGCTCTACACACATTTGACTGAATCTCCTAGTTCAGAGTGATCCCCTTGTACTGGTCAGTAGGTTGCCCACCTGCATGAGTGTGTCCTCTGTAGTCACTGCTCTTCCGCTCACAACCAGTGAGTACTCAGCTGTGAGCGGCCTTCCCTCTGGAAATATTGGCTTATCAGCACCAGCTGAAACCTTGAGTCACTGACTGCCCTTGACATTTCTCCTCTGCTTCTGCCTCCAGGTCTAAGCTGAAGTTTACTCTCTCTCTGTCTCTCAGGTTCATGGAGAAATAAACTCCCCCACCCTACCACTCATCCAAACCTGGACACTTCACCTCCTCAACTTTTCTAGACACTTGTCTTCCTCAGTACATTCAGGAAGTCTTTTTTATCTTCTCTCTTCTGGTCTTATTAATGTATTTGTGGCTAACTTACAGGTCTTCAGCTCACTCTGTCTCTCTTTAGCTCCCTAAGGAATTCACAGTTTCATTTTTTAAGTGCTTTACAGATATGAAGTTATGTAGTCCTCTGAATTCTAGGAGGTCCTTATGGTATTATCCCCATTTTGAGGCTGAGGAAACTGAAGCACAAAACAGTTAAGTAATTTGTTCAGGGTCACAGCTAGAAGTTTCTCCCATATAAGTCATATAGTCTTTTCTCCCTTCCTCTGGTGATACCATTCTGAACCTCGCTAGAAGGACACTGAGTCTTTAAAGCCAGAAAGGAACTTAATGTTATTGGCCCAGCTACACTTCATCTTACAGGTATTGATGCTGAGTCTCAGAAAGATGAAGCCTCTTGCCCACAACCACGGAGCTGGTGGCCAGCCATTTTTATACATGGAACCCAGTGTCATCCATTCCCTCAAGAAGAAGGTCTCTTCTATTACAGCCACAGATCAGCTTGTTAGAAAATCCCTTACCTGGAAATGTGAACTGAGTTAAGTCAGAGAGAGAGATGAAGCATGAGAGACTGTGGACTCTGAGAAACAAAGTGAGGGTTTGGGAAGGGAGAAGGCTGGGGGATGGGTGAGTCTGGTGGTGGGTATTAAGGAAGGCACGTATTGCATGGAGCACTGGGTGTGGTGTATAACAAAGAATCTTGGAACACTGAAAAAATAAAAGAAAATAAAGTATTTTTTAAAATCCCTTACCTACTATGAGGCAAATACACCGTAATTCCAAGGAGTGACCCCAAATTCTTTACTATCTTTTAAAAAATATGTTTTGGGGAGATTTTTATTTCATCATTATCCTTCTTAAGGATGCATCAGATGAGAAACCTGAACAGATAAACCAATGGATGAATTTCCATTGGCACCATGACAGATTGTTGATCATGGCACAGACATCCCGCCCCAGCACCCCTCAGATGAAGCCACATAGTTACCAATCCATACGACATGCACCCTCAGTCAGATACACTATCAGACTGATGGATCCCAGTGACCCAGAAAAGATTGAAATTTTCTTAGATGAGAAAGCTCAAATTTATAAACATGATCAAATGGCCAAAGGAAGCATTCCTTATTCTGAGAGCTGTGAATAGTGGCTATTCTAGAATGTATGACTATCTGAGCAACCCAAAGATCTTTTACCCTCGTACTTCCAGGTAGTAGAAAAAGGATGAAGAGAAACCCAGCCCAAACCCCAAATGAGGTGTCCCTTTCATAGGACCCATGTGGTGGCGCCATGCTCCAGACACACTTCCTCTCAGGAAGGAAGAGGAACACAGGCACACTCAGCCCAGTGTCCCCTGAGTGCTTAAGAAGACAGGTGTCTCAGGAAGCTTCCTTCTCACCTGCTCCCAACATTACTGCTTTAACTCGAGGAAGCATTGACTCTCCAAAGACAAGTGAGTTCCTGGTTTACCCGAGGTGAGGACACTCTTCATATTTCACAAGCCATTCTGGCTCCTGGATTCCTGTCACAGACACTAATATTTCCTTCCCATTTGTCACTGATTCTCCAGGGAGTTTTGTGAGGTTTTATAATTGATAATTATTGCACTTAGTGTCCCATAATACTTTTCATCTTCAAAGCAGTCAGCAAATACTAGCAAACACTTATAACATCTGCGTTGGCCAAGTCAGCATTTTCCTCCCTATTTGGCACCTGGATGCTGTGAGACACAGAGGAGGTGACCCAAGCTGGAAGTGAGGGTGAAGACTTTCACAAAGCTCAGATGCATGATGCTTGTATATGCTTCTTTCTGATGTCACCTTCCCTTTTGTAGACACAAGATTTCAAACAAGAACAGTCTGGGTGCCTTTCCTGGTGGCCCCTGCCATGCTCTGGCATCTGCTGTCCTGTCCCATGGAAGACATTCATTTATTTTTGAACCCATCCTCACAACAAGGCTAGTGGGAAAATTCAAAGCTGAGGGAAAAGAGCACGTTAACTTCATAAGTGGAAGTAATTTTGCAAACTTGGAGGACTGGTGTAGAATGTAGTGATGTGCTCTGCGTGTGACTGTGGAGATGTGAGCCAATAAGGAGGAGGAATATGGCAAAGCAAGGCCAAAGTTCTAGTGACTCAGACAGCCTTGCTCAGTGCCCCTGGCCTTGGAACCACAGTCCATGAGAGAGACGGCTCTGGCAGAAGAATATACAAACTCACCAAGTTGTGTCTTGTGTGTCATGTAAAAACAACACTCCCAATTGACCCTTTGGTGACCAACAGGACTGGCCAAGAAGTTGACATCATGTGGACAAAGTGGCTGAGTAACTGTGTTTCCCCTTAGTAGCTGTGTCTTTATGAATGTGTAGATATCGAATGGGGTCTTTAGAAAACCCAGGGCTTGAGATCACATAATGACACCTTCAACTAAAACTATTTGCCTATTTATATTATTGTTTGGAGAGTTCATCATTTTCACCACATTCAGTCGTTCAAATGAGAAACTCTTTGGACTTTGAGTTTTCAGGAAAATGCTGCCAAGTGCAACCACCTTAACTAGAACATGTCTCTCTCTGCTTGGGTTGTGGCAGAACGTATGATGACCCTCCTGGCAGTTGAGGCTGGGCACAGAGCTCCTGTTGTAGGTCACTGGAGATTCTTCTCATGCCAGCTCTGTTGTTACTCATCTCAGGTCTTCCTACTATGTCTAAACCTACACCATGCCCTCTCCAAAAAAAAAAAAAAAAAAAAAAATACCTCTTTTGCTGAATTCCATTTTGGAAACAGAGGACTTATTACAAGGGTACTGTTTTGTTTTGACTACTAGTTGACTTTATTTTTATACATGTGCTTGCAGATGTATGAAGGGGGAAAATGGGTTATTTGAACTAAAAGAAATTTGAGCCAAACTCCTCTTGACAGTTAACCTGGTTGGAATACAGCTGACTTCTTGCCCGTTCCAGAAAAGCAACCAAAGCTTCCCAGTAGCCCCTTAATGCAATTACTTGTTGAGACGAAGGCATTTCATTTCCTGACCACTACAGGAATAAGCAATATAGCTGTCAATAATTTTTCAACAGAGCTTCAGGCATGATGGTCACCATCCAACCACCCTTACATACCCTCATTAACGCATTTCCATCAATGCTTTAAAATTCACCTTCATCAAGCCTGGGGGTCTTTGGGGATTTTGCTGATAAGCAAATGATCTACTCCTTCATCTAGTTTCAGGTTGTTATTTTGTTGCTGAATATGCATCACATCACAGCAATTTGCCTCGACCTTCCATTTAAGTCAAAGCTGGTTACAGTCAGTATGCCTGCCCTCCTAGCTTCCTGGGAGGCCAGAGTGATGAGTCTGACAGAGAAAAAAACCGCTCCCCCCCCCAATTTTTTTGGTAAAGATTTTTTTTTTTTCAAAGAGAAACACAGTTAGAGAGGGAACATGAGCAAGGGGAGTGAGAGAGCGAGAAGCAGGCTTCCCACCGAGCAGGAAGCCCAATGCGGGGCTCAATCCCAGGACTGCAGGATCATGACCTGAGCCAAAGGCAGATGCTTAATGACTGGGCCACCCAGGCACCCCAAGCCTCTCCCCTTTTGACCCTTTAGGTATTTGTCCCACTTCCCTGGGCAAATTAGAGTCTGACACCATAGTGTTCTCCATTAATAAACATAATTGATCCAATTTATTGAGTACTTAAAGTGTACCAGATACGATTCTGTGTGTTTGTTCATCTTGTCTCATCTAATCCCCACAACCCCCAGGAAGAGTCATTTTCAAACTTCAATTAAGGATAAGAACTACCTGCAGAACTTGCTTAAAATACAGGCTTCTTCGGGCACCCAGATGGCTCGTCTGACTCTTGGTTTGGGCTCAGGTCATGACCTCAGGGTCCTGGGATTGAGCCCTGTGTCAGGCTCCCTATATCTCCCTCCCTCTCTGTCCTTATTCCTGCTCACACGCTCTCTCTCTCTCTTAAAAAAATAAATACTTTTAAAGAATAAAAAATAATAAAATACAGGCTTCTAAACCTCCTGTCACCCTGCAAATACTTGGACTTGCTACCGTGAGTGGACACCCACTGATTGGCAATTTAATAGTTCTGAAGTTCTCCAAGTTTCATTAGACAGTGAGATTGAAACCCTGTATCTTCATCCTTTTGCATCTGCTCCTTTAGTCTCCTGCCATGACCCCTGGAATTCACCTGTCAGGGACTCCCCCCAGCCATAGGTAATAAAGTACAAAATGCATCTGTCTTTGTCAGCTTAGGCTGCGATAAAAAAATATATAGGTATCATAAACTGGGAAGGCTGGGACAATAGACATTTATTTCTGACAGTTCTAGAGTCTGGAATTCTGAGATCAGGATGCCCTGTATGGTCAGGCTCTAGTGAGAACTCATCTTGATTTGTAGACGGAGCCTTCTTGCCATATCCTCACATGGGAGAAAGAGAGAGAGCCAGCTTTCAGATCTCTTATTATGTTGGCACTAATTCCATTGTGAGAACCCCACCCTCCTGAGCTCATCTAAACTTCATTATTTCCCAAATGACCCATCTCCTTATACTTTCAGGTTGGGGGTTAGGGCTTGGATATATGAATTTGGGGGAACACAAACCCAGTCCATGACAGCATCCTAGGAGGGATACCATATAGATGATATTTCTCCTCTTGTCTTCTCCTTCCACCTTAATCAAAGACACCTTTTAAACCCAGACCAAAAAAAATGGGAACTGAATCTTCTAAACACCATCTCTACACAAATATAGCCAACTGAAGAAAGGTGTACTACTACTTCTATAGCTTAAAATATTGCCACTCAAAGTGATGTGTTTGAAGAAAAGAACTTGAATGAGCCAGTAGACAATATCCCAAAGGGCACATGAGGATTTGTTATTTGGTTTAGATTTGGATCTATAAGAACAAGATTCACAACTGGTGGCCAGTGCTTTGGTGAAAACTACAATCAAATCATTTCTGAAATACCAAAGCCACTTGTGGCAACAAACTCATCATTACTTAAACTTGGCTTCTCAGTCTCCAGGATTTTGCTTCCTGAATTTTCTTCTCTTACTCCCTTCATCCAAGGGATGAGCAGCCTTTCTGGATAGCCTCCGCTTAGCAGAATTTGCTGCTTCTTTGTCTGGGATGTGTCCCCACTGGGTTTCTATTTCTTTTAGGTCAGGTCATATTTAAACCTTACACTACTGAGTCTTGCATTTGCCTTTTCCGGTGTGGGGGCTGGGTCACATGTTCTTGAGCAGAGAGACCTGGGTTCAAAGACCCGTGTGACCAGTCCTGGCCTGTGTGACTTGATCAAATTACCTAGCTTCATCTAGCCTCTCGTCTGAAACATAGAGTTATAAAGGTCACATCCCGGTATAGGGATTTAATTAATGAAGAACAAAGGAGGTGACAGAAAGTGTATAAAATGCCTGCTGACCCGAGCACCTAGGATGTTCAGTAAATAGAACCTCTGATTAGAAATGACAAGGTGGCTCCTGGGACAAATTATACTTCCCAAACCTTAGTTTCTTTTATTATAAAATGAGGACCTTATTTTTTTAACCCTTCAGAGTGGCAAGGACTCTGAACTAGAGAGCTTAAAAGCCATAAAGCAGATAAAAATGTACAATACATTCCTTCCTTCAGATAATATATACTGACTCTGGTCCATGCCAGGCGTTATAATGTACGAACAAGAGGTGCCAAAGTAACCCATCGCTGTAGACATCTCAGGCAGCCAGCATGATGACAGGCCTCTTCCACACTTTTTTTTTTCAGTAAGAATTCTTTTTTGTCCAAAAGAATTACAGCCCACTGTAATTCTTTCTGTGAAAGACACAAAAGAAATTCCACGCTGCATCTAGAATTTAAGTGACAGGGCCACTGTCTCTGGTGGAATTGCTGTCACTCTCCTCGCTGACCTGTAGAATGGACTGTGGCTTGTCTCCAAAACATCAAAGCCACCTGTGTGAAATATCCCTATAGTGAGATGAGCTGATGGAGAGTCCCCACTTGGGAGGAGATACCTAATATTTGGCAACACCGTAAAACATAAATTGCTTGATTTAACATAAACATAAACACTTGATTTCCAGAGGCTGTTGACAAATTGCTAATGTCCTTTCTAACGAACATCATAATGAGCTATTACACAGTGAAGCAGCATGTAATACTGTAATCATTTACTAAATGTCAATAAAGGATTTATAAACAGAACTTTTAATTACATTCTCAGGGATTCTACAGGATGTTAGTGCTTCCCGTGAACCTCGCTGGAAGTTAGCACAAAGACAGACACCTGCAGGGATTAGGGTGGGAAATCCTGGGGGGAGGGGAGTGTCTTAGGATCCTGCCTACCACAGATAGTCTATAAAATACAACTAAACCATCATGTAATTAATGATTACTTAACCTCATACTCTAAGTGTTTGAATTCTTTTTTGCTTTTATGCTATTCTCATTATTTATACTTTAGGTATGCAGAACAAATGATATGAATTTCAATATTTCTTTAGTGCCGTTTTTCCCGTATCACTTCTATATATCTGTTATCTATAATGTAGTTTTAAAAATGAGATGTTCGTTTTGAATACTAAACAAAACATAAAATGTGAGTTATAACTGTTACACAACATGTGTAATGACGTGGCTATTAGACCTTGGAAAATCACTTAGCTTTGTGTCAGATTTCTCCTTCATAAACTGAGACCCTTACACCAGATAATAATGTTTGTTCAGCTCTAGGCAGTATATAAGGAACTATAACAATCATTTACTTTTATCTCAATTTCCTAAAAGATGTCTAAGGTCCTTTATAGTTGTAAAATTCTATGATCCTATGATGTTAGTTAAGCAGATTTTATCTCTCTGAGCATGACATGCCCATGCCAGTGTGGTTCACCGGTGACCAGTTAGTTCAAAGAGACAGCTAACCTGGCTCACCTGGAAGAACTATAATATTTCTGAAGTAGTTCCTCATATTTAATCATATTTGTGACCCCAGGGCCTAGCTCAATACTTGCCAGAAGGGATAGGACCAATAAACATTAGCTATTGGTTGGCTAAACAAAGCTGGATGATGGCATTGAAGTGTTCCTGCTCCACCCACCATTTTGTGTAGGACTGTGACAGGCTAAAAAATCTCAAAAGACAGGTCTTATTGGACTTTTCTTCTTGGTGTGGTCATCTCTGGGCTTGGGGCTTTGCCTTCATGGCCTTGTGCTGAATCAATAAGCACACCAATCTGGTGGGAAAAATTTTCTTTTCCTCATCCCATTGGGTCACATTTTCAAAAGGTCCCCTTACCCATTCCCTGGCCAAAGCATTCATTCCAGTCCCATTGGCACATAGGTCACATCTCTGCTTTTATTACAGAAAATCATGGTTTTTTAAAAAACCCCACAATATTGTTGATGGAAATTCACTTGACAGTTTAGCAGCTAGAAAGCATGTATTCAAGAAGATGGAGGCTACTGTTCTTAAATCCTGCCATTAGTAAAACCTTCCAGTGACCCTCAAAAGTGGGCTAATGGGCAAATCGCTGGACTGACATTGGTTGTTTCACCAAAAAAAGATTTGGGTGCGTCATTTAGTTCCTCTTAAATCAAATTAACTAAAACATCACAAGTATCTCTTCATTCCTGCCTTCCAAATCTCCATATAAGCCCAGTGTGGTTGTTTTGTGGGGATGGGGAAGGAAAGTACTGTATAAATAAATGGGCATCACCAGGTAGGAAATTCTGTGCATTCAATGGTTTCCACACCGTTGAGTCAAACTGGAAGTGGCCTGCTCTGTACAATCCAACTTCTCCGGTAGCCCCACCCTTGTCTTCGGTCATCCTCCAGTTAGGGAGGTGCTAATCAATGAATCCATGATGCCACCTCAGTCTTCCTCATGTCCCCACCGAAAATGAAAGTCTGTGCCCTGTGGTCCCTTCATGTTGAGTCTGGGCTTTGGGTAAGTTAAGCAGAGTGTTTGGGACCTCCTCAGAGAAATGTTCCCATGAGAGCCTATTGCTATCTAGAGCAGAAACTTTTCTTACTATTTGTGGTAGGACTGAGAGTTCTCACAAATGAAATGAAAGTCTGGGTTGAGATGGAGCCCAGGTGCCCTTGGCCTCTGGCTTGTCTCACAAAGTCACACAAGGTCCACATCAGCACTGTCTGAGGTCATGATTGAAGAGCTCTGATTTCTGTGGTTGTGCTTGTAGTGAGTCTTTCCATTTATATGAAGAAGGGCATGTTTTACAGTAAATAGCCACTCTAAATCTCAAGCCAAAATATCAACTTTGTTTTCAAAAGGGAAACAAAAGAACATTTCTTGTCAGTTAATGTTTGAGTAGGAGTAGAGATGATGGGACTACTGACCCAGCCTGTAGGTGGAAACTCTCATGAGAAGATCCCACTGGATTTTGGACCAAGGACTTTGATGTTAGCAAAGGAGGTGAAGTGTCCATGGAGCCCTGGGCTCCAAGGTCTGCAATGCTCCCTGTCACGAGCTCCCCAGTGTGACAATCACCTTCCAAACATGAGCAAAGAGCACAGTCCCCACAAGAACTTTTATGAAGAGCTCAGAGGAAACACTTCTAAGAAAGGGTTGGGCATGAGTGTGTTTATGGGCAACACAACTGTGAAGTCCCTTCAGACTGTGGATGGGCCTCTGACAGGAAGGCAGGAAGTTTTCTGTGGGAAAAACGAAGGAGCTTTGTATTATTATTTACCACTATATATAGGGCTTCTGTGGAAAGTGTTTATACTGCTAGAGAAATAGTTGTGGATTCCCATCTTCATGAACACATTAAAAGGGACATGACAAAAGTAAGACACAGACTCCCTTATAATGACTAGGCTTTCCACTTTCCAGAAATAACTGAAGTTCAGCATATTTCACTAGATTTATATAAATAATAGAGTTTGAGCTTATTTAGTCATTCATATGAGAGTTCACGTGTGGGCATGTGTCTTTTCTAAAAGCTGCCCTACCTATGAAAACTCATCAATCAGAGCAGTAGGCTGAGAAATAGACCCATGTTTGTATAGGACATGACATATCTGAGACTGATGGTGGTCCAAAAAATTGGAGACTTTATCCTTCAATGTTTTTTTCAACTAAGATTGATTAAATCCCAGCTATGGGCTAAAGACTATGTTAGGTACTATCATAATGAATGAAATTCAGCCTCCCATTCAAAAATGCCCTGTTTGGTGAGATGGCAGCCTTAAAATACAGGAGTGCAGTAATCAGGCCAATTGAGAAACAGGTATATCACCATGTGTGGTCAGAAGAGGGAGAGAGCATGAGTTCAGGGAGGATCATGGAGGAGGTTCCCTTGAGCTGGTGTCTAGAAGATTCACTGGTTTGGCAAAGGTGAGGAGAAGTAGTCAATTATAGACCAGGGAAGTATTGAGTGAAGTGCATAGGGGTGAATATGAAGGTAAAAGCTGACCTCTTTTCTTCTATGTGTGTGATGCCCACATTGTAGTTTCCTACTGGGTTTATCAGTCCCTTCAAGATGACTGGGAGGGTTTGGAGAGAGCTGGGATGTCATAGCCAAAACTCATTTATTACTGCCACATTGTCTTGGCCAGGGAGGCTCTTGTACACTCAGCTTGCAGAGCTGGACCCTTTCATAAGCAACCTCTGCTCTTAGCAGCCACTTTCTATGAGGATTAGTCAACCACATGTTGCTGTGTGATAAAAGACCCCCTATAACTTTTGTATCTGTACTGTATTAATGAAGCCAAGCTATAGGAAAGGGCAAGGCTCTCTTCTAATTTTCAGAGCAGCACCAGAAGGGAAAGGCTTTGAGGAGAAGGTGACAACAGAGCTGGGCCTAGAGACATGACAAAGGCAGAGATATGTAAAGGAGGGTATTCTAAACAACTGGAGGAGCATAGACAAGAGGCAGAGAGGGGAATGTCATGTGTTATTTGGGCCAGTTGCTAAGGCCATTGGGCTTGAAGGACATGGTTACATGTTGGAAGAAAATCAGAGAAAAAACTAAGAACATGAGTTTAGTGATCAGAACACAGTAGAGCATTTTTGAAGAAAGCAATGTCACAATGATATCATTTCTCTGGAAACATCAGTCGAGAGAACTTGCAAGACATGACAACATTGGAAAGTAGGAAGAGAAGGGAGCTCGGAAGACCAGTTCATAGATGGAATTCACAAGATTAATGGAGGTGGTGGCAGGACAAGCCAAGAGGTGGGACATGTCACTAGATATGGTGAGAGTAGAACTGAGAGGATTAATGATCAACTGAGAGTGAGAATTCACGTCTAAGCTCACATAGATGGCTGGGAGAATAGGGTACCATTCCCAAAACCAGGAAACCTGGAAGAGAAGATGACTGGGGAAGAGTCAATGACTTAATCTGAGGATATGTTGAGTTGCAAAGCTTAACAGGAAATGAGGCATCCAGCTAACAAGTAAGGATGTAGGACTGGAGTTTAAGGTGAAGTTAGGTCTGAAGGAAGAATTTTGAAAGTCACATCCATAGATACAGTGACTGAAGGCCAGGGAATCACCTAAGCTCCACAAGAAAGTGTACACACAGAGAAAAGAAAGTCTTAAAGAAAATTTCTGTCTGGAGGTGAAAGCACAGAAAATGGAAGGAACAGTCAGAGAGGTGAAGAAAAGTCGTGGGCTGCTGCTGAGTCAAGGAGACAGTAACGGGTAGAGAACATTTCGATGAGGATGCTATCCAGAGCATTGCAGAGAAGTCTAGAGGGGAAGAATTGAATCAGCAACTGTTGACACCAGTGACATTTGAGATAGCAATTTCAGGAGAGCAGTGGGAGTAAAAAGCAGGTTTTTGGGCTGGGAATTAAGGATATGGTAAGAATGTGGAGATGGAAGATAGGGGTGCTCTTTGGGGAGGATATGGCTGAGACATGGAGTAAGGAAAATTCACTGTCATAGAAGTAGGCAGCAAGGTCTAAGGAAAGTGGCTTACATACCCATTAGGCAAGCCTGAGCATGTCTTTAATCACAGAGAAGTGAACCTTCATACATCTGTGAGGTTGTGGAATTCGGTTTCGAAAAAGAAGAACTGAAGAATGCTTTTTTGCGTGTATTTTATGTAATTATATTTTAATCCACATGAAGATATATAGATTAACTTGTATTATAACTAGTGTCTATGAATGATTAATATACATTCATCAATGTATGGCTGGCATGTAGCAGAAAATCAACAAACATTTTTGGCAAATTACATGTCTTGATAATACTTATATTGGCATGACTGTTCTCAATGAAAGAATTATTTAACTGCACTTGTTATTAATCTTTGGTATCAAAAACACAATTTAGAAAGTAACGTTGGATACAATACATTATGCTCAAATACAATGCACCATTTGCCAAGCTCCATAAGCCATGCTCTGATGTTGTAACAGTTCCCAAATAAGTCCGAAGCCATCTGTTAAACAATTCATTCAAGAGTGGAGTGTTAACACTGAATCTATCTACTACATTGCTAATATAGTCAGTTATTAGCTGATTAACAAACAGAAGCCAAAGAAGATAATTTTGAGTTATTGATATATTCTCAAAATGCTCACTTAGCCACTGGCATTACTGAAAATAAAGTACTTTATTTATGGCAATAACATGGTTGTGATAGTTATTGTATTCTCTAGTCACACAAATACAGACCCAACTGTGTCTTATTCTAACATTCCCAGTGCAATATATACCTTCTAATCTGAGAGATGCCAGCCCCTCTTCTGCCTCCATATCATTTGCTTGAACTGTGAGGATCAGCTTTGCCAGATGACATCCATGCTAGAGAAAACATTCGTATTAGACCCAACACCCAAAGCAATATGGTGTTTAACCAAACATTTCATGCCTTGACATGTCTATGCGTCCACATATTAACCAATCCAGAACAATTGTTCAAGGGCAAAGTGTTACATGATCTGAACCCACCCCATTTAGTCCCAAGTATTATGTAATTTGGGGAAACTTTCTTTGTTCACTAAGGTTGAGACTCTCAAAGACTAAGAAAATTGGGGTGGGGGTGCTATAGGAATCACATGACATGATTCCCTAAATCTCCTTTCATCCTATTTTAGTTAAAAAGGCAAGAAAAGAGGGCACCTGGGTGGCTCAGTTGGTTAAACGACTGCCTTCGGCTCAGGTCATGATCCCAGAGAGCGGGATCGAGGCCCACATCGGGCTCCCTGCTTGGTGGAAAGCCTGCTTCTCCCTCTGTCACTCCCCCTGCTTGTGTTCCCTCTCTGGCTGTGTTTCTCTCTGCCAAATAAATAAAATCTTTAAAAAAAAAAAAAAAGGAAAGAAAAGAGATTTGGGGGTCAGAGAAATTATATCGCATAAGCAAATGTTCATTTTAAGCAAATCTCCCATAGTCTATACCACCATCAACCCTATCGAGTGACTATAAGTGAAAATATGTGACTCAATCACATGTGCATACAATGGACTTGGAAGGGGTGGACGTCTGCTCCCCCCAAGTTTTCCAGATCCAGTTGTCAACGTACAGGTAAATCAATATGTGATTTTAACTTGAGTGCATTAGAGCAAGCTCAAAGGCACAAATCTCTGAGCCAGTTTTGAGAGGTGAGAAAGAGCCAACACAAACAATGTGTGGAAGACCGTGTGGTCTGATCATTGAACCAACACTGGAACGTGGTTCTTTGTTCTCTCTTCATAACCACATTGGCTTTCTGTAATCATCTCTCTCTTTTGCAGTTAGTAAAGGAGATTTTGATTAGTTGGTCCTTTTGTCTCTCTTTGGTGTAACAACTGGAAAACTGGTGATTCATGTGAAGTACTTTGCCAGGAAGATATTAAAGACACTTTTTATGCTTTAAGAATGTGCATTTGAGGTGTTGTGTGCTGGAATGGGCCTAAAGTCCATTGTGTGGCTCTTGTTGGAGCCAGCATAGTGTACATCTGGTAAATACAGCAGAGAAGTCAAGGGGGAAAATGTTCCTCAAAACAGATTCTTTTCTGTTTTTAGTTCCAGGGCAGTTCTTTGTATTTTTCCACCCAGTGTGAAAAACATGGTCATAAAACCAAGAACAGTAGAACAGTCAGACTGAAATTAGTCTATTTTCACTCTAACATTTGTGGTTGTTTTCTTCAGAAACCTATCTTGATGACATGATTGATTGTCCCCTGTGGACATCTTCCATGCATGCTTCCCATATATCTCAATTACTTGGAGATACACAATGTGCCAATATAAGTGAAAGGCAAGTGGGTTAAAAGCTGAGAGTTACTTGGGGCTCTGAACCCAGTTCAGGGGGCACCTGATAGAACTTTATCATACCTAGCATGGCTGTTTGGCTGGGATAAGAGGATAGAAACTTTCCTTCAACCCAATCCCACGTTTCCAGCCCACTTGCTATCTCATTCAGCAGCACAAAGTTGTGCCACTACTGAAGAGAGCCTCTGGGGTTCAAAACCAGTATGATTTGCTAATATTCCTTGAGAATAAGTACAGACTTAAGCATGCACTGAGTGCAAGCAACAGAGGAGCATCTGGTGTCATCTCACCGCTGGAAAGGGTCCATTAACCGTGCTAATTGTCCTCACCACTCCACCTTAAAAACCCTGCTCACCCTCCCATGTGGATACAAAGGATGCCTCCTATTCAATTTGTGGCCGATCCTGGCATTTAATACCATTTATATTCATCAGACTAATGGAAATATCAATTAAGCACAATCAAGAGTAGCTCTCAGAGCAATAATGGACACTTACCTGAACTTGGGGCAGAGTGAAGAAAGCCATGTGCTCCTTGAGGTATTTGGTGAGTGACTGTCAACAAACTGTGGGACCTACACAGTGCTCCAATACAGTGAGTCTATCTGCACTACCACATTTGTATACATTCTTGCCAGACACAATTATCAGTATATATGTAAATGAATATGACATTTTTCTTTGCATGCATTAGAGCAACTTCAAAGGTACACTCTTCTGTATCTTGGAAAATTGCAGTGGAAATAACCTATGGACGATCACCTAGCCCAGTAACTGAACTGGCACTGAGACTTGGTTCCATGTTCTATCTTCAAGAACACAGTGGCCCATCTCCACATAAGTGAGCACCTCAAGGGAATAACTTCTAAGCATTCCACCACCATAACATCTCTCATGTTAGAATCTCATTCATTTAAGCCTGGATTAGTTTGCAGAGAATGGAGGTGGGGGAGAAATGAGGAGCTCGTAAAATTTTAAGGTCCTTTTTCTTCCTTATTTTCTAATTTTCTTTGAGGAATCAGACTATATTTTGCATGGTTCAGAATGACCTCTGAAAGAAAATCCACAGTTTAAGGAGTTTTCTGAGTTACTAAGATGAAGTAAGCTAGCAAGCTTTAACTTGCTGCACATGTCTCTCATTAAACAATCCTCCAAACTTCAAAAAAAAAAGAAAGGAAGGAAGGAAGGAAGAAAAAGGAAAAGAAAAAAGACAGAAAAGACGAGGAAAAGAAATCATCATCTATAGCTAAACATCAAACAATAAAGCCGTTATTAGCCTTTCATGCCATTAAGAAATTTAAATCCCATACATTCATCTTTCAGATAGCTGGCTTTAGTAAAATGACCCTCAAAAAGAATGTGGATGAATAGAGCTAAAACATTTTCTGCAGACTATCTGGGCTGACATTTAAGAGAGTTCTTTAGTTAAAGTCTTAACATGTCATACATGAAAGACAAGAGTTTTGAAAGACTGATTAGTAGATTATGGCAAAAAATCACAAAGTAGGGGCGCCTGGGTGGCTCAGTCATTCAGTGTCTGCCTTCAGCTCAGGTCATGATCCCAGAGTCCTGGGATCGAATCCTCTATCAGGCTCCTTGCTCCACAGGAAACCTGTGTCTCCCTCTCTCACTCCCCCTGCTTGTGTTCCTTCTCTTGCTGTGTCTCTCTCTGTCAAATAAATAAATAAAATCTTTAAAAAAAAGAATCACAAAATAAAGCATGATTCTTTGAACGTAAGTGTGGGTAGGTCTTTATTCAAAGTCTTCTGTGTAGTAATGTCAGATACCTGGCTAAGGCAGTGTGGAACTGGACGCAAATCTGAACTTATATGGCAAAGTAACTAACTATTCATGTAGAATATTTAGGAAGATCCCCAGGAATAGCTACAGGAAGAGAGAAGCTGAAATTCTGAAATGAAAGGGGAGAGGAGACTTGGTCCTAGTATCTTAGATTAAGGTCAGCATCTGCACGAAACAGAAACTCCCTCTTCTTTCACCACACACACTTTCCACAGTGAACCTAAGCTTTCTTTCTCAGAGATTGCCAACTGTGTCCAGTTTACCTATTTCCCTTACTCTGAAATAGGTGGGGGTACAAAAAAATCCATGCAGAGGACTGTACAAAGGGAGAAATGGGTAGTGGGTGATGGTGTGTCATCCCAGTTCATGGATATCATTGGATATCCTTCATTTTAAAGGTGTGTAAACTGAGTCCCAAATCCAGATCTAGCTAGTGGCAAATCCAGAAGGAGAAAGTAGGTCTCAACTGCCAACTCAATGATGTTTTTCTACCACCTTATTTATTTAGACTAGTGTTCCATGAGCAGACTTGTTCCCATAAAGTAAGAAGAGTGCGTTCTTGAGCAACCTGTCAGTCTTGCCTCAGACCCCTGGAGGCACAAAGAGAGCCAGACTGACTTCGGGACATTAGAGTGACCACAGAAATTGTCACATTTCTGGATTAAGGCTTGTCAGATGGATACACTGATCAGATAAAGAAAGGGACAGACGAACTCTCAGCCAAGACTTTTAGAATACAGAGACCCAAGTGATGACCATTTCATATTCTTGATATCTGCGAGCCACGGTCATCCTTCCATGGCGATGGCAGGATTGGCAATTTCCAGCTCTCTCTTCTGCTGTTTGAATAGTGCTGGGTCATTGCTCTCATCAAGTAGGCAAACTAGGTTTGCATTTTTTTTTTATTTCAAGTTGAAAAGTACAAATAGATTTTGGAAGAGGGCACCTGGGTGGCTCAGTGGGTTAAAGCCTCTGCTTTCAGCTCAGGTCATGATCTCAGGGTCCTGGGATCGAGACCCACATCAGGCTCTCTGCTCAGCAGGGAGCCTGCTTCCTCCTTTCTCTCTGTCTGCCTCTCTGCCTACTTGTGATGATCTCTCTCTGTCAAATAAATAAATAAAATCTTTAAAATACGTATATATTTTGGAGGAGCCAGAAGTACAAATCAGAGGTTTCCAAACCCAGTGAAACAGAGAACTATGAATTATCACTCTTTAAAGTACCAGAAAATTTCTACACTTCCTCATGAAAGTTGCAAGAAGAGCATCATTTCACTTCACTTGAAAAGGAGAGCAGTTCAAGACTAAGTGGGTTTGACTAAAGGTGAGGCTTCTGAAGAGTTCACAGGCTCTCTCTCTCTCTCCCTAGAACAAAACTAAATGCAATTAATCTCATTTCTTCCCTCAACTTTGATTCAGGACTTAGAAGCTGATTGGAGACAAACTGTTCTTTTTAATCTGTCTCTGGGTTAGAGTGTGTGTGTGTGTGTGTGTGTGTGTGTGTGTGTGTGTGTCCATGTATATGAATATAGTTTTTATGCTATCATATAACTGATTTTTTTAAAGATTTTATTTATTTATTTGTTTGACACAGAGAGAGATCACAAGTAGGCAAAGAGGCAGGCAGAGAGAAAGGAGGAAGCAGGCTCCCTGCTGAGCAGAGAGACTGATGCGGGCCTCAATCCCAGGACCCTGAGATCATGACCTGAGCTGAAGGCAGAGGCTTTAACCCACTGAGCCACCCAGGCGCCCAAAGAACTGATTTTTTTAAATCATGAGGATAATTATTCCTTTTAGTACTATTTATTATTGTCTATGTGTTTAGAACTTGCATTGAGAAATTCTAGATTTTGATGACTAATATAAAACACAACAAATACTTCCCTCTTGATAGACCATAATCATAGACCCTAAGCAACCCCTTTCCTTAAATTCCAAGAATTCTGGACTGTGGCTTGTAGGGAAGCTCCCATTATTACATGTCTTATAAGTCATTGATGTTCCTACACCACATTCCTTCCATTCCACAAGATTCTCAGCCATTTTCTGACATTACTCCCCAACTCATGCTACCCATCAGACATATAAAACAAGCAGTAGAAGTTGACTGTGTTCTGGAAGAAGCTAACACCTTTTTTTTCTTGACACTGAAAAGAATCCAGAAAAATTATAAGGTTGAAACACACTTTACTTTTCTCTTCACTGCAGATCATTAAATGGGTGACGGCAATGGATTTCTCTTTAAATTAAAAACGAAAGAAAAGATGAAGGGGAGAGGCATACTTTGTTCTATATTGCACAATTCTTGGGCAAATCTGAAAGGTCTTGTCTGAGAGGAAGAAAAGAAATGTGAAAACAAAGTAAAGCAAAGATCACAGAATTTGAATTGTTCCAGAGTTTCCCTAACCACCCACGCAGAAGCTGGCTGGGGTCTAACATCACCATTAACACGTGCTTTCACAGGTTATTATTTTTACAGTTAAGTGTAGACTCCCTGGGTAGAAAGTTTTAGGGAGTCTCTAGTTAGCCCTTATCTTGGGGAAAGTATTATTGGTGCTTATGTTCGTACCATCCTGGGAGGCTGGACCCTAGGGCCCAAATGCTGATGTTTATTTTAGGTTTCAAGTTTCTTCTTTCATTTTGACAAGGCGCATCTACTTTGGCTTGCCAGAGCCAACTCTCGCTTATGTGTTTTCTGCCATGAATGGGTACTCCTGCTATATATACACATGATCATTATATCTCCAGTGGAGGAGTTCAGTCTATTTTAGCAGTAGAAAAAGTCATCTATGGACAAGATATAAGCAAACTGATGCCATCAAGAGTGATATAAAAGAAGTGGAAATTTCTATTTTTAAATAGTGATATTTGTTTATTTTTTGTTGTCTACATAAGCAGCTATTAGAACAAGAAGTGTATCTGTTGAGCCTAAGAGAATAGTAAATTTTCTTTTTTATTATTTTTTTATTGTGTTATGTTAGTAACCATAAAATACAGTATTAATTTTTGACACAGTGTTCCAAAATTCACTGTTTATATACAACAGCCAGTGTTCCATGCAATATGTGCCCTCCTTAATACCCACCACCAGGCTCACCCATCCCCCTCCATCCTCCTCCCCTCTAAAATGCTCAATTTCTTTCTCAGAGTCCACAGTCTCTCATGGTTCATCTCCCCCTCCAATTGTCCCCAATTCACTTTTCCTTTCCTTCTCCTAATGTCCTCCAGGTTATTTATTATATTCCACAAGTGAGTGAAACCATATGATAATTGACTTTCTCTGCTTGACTTATTTCACTCAGCATAATCTCCTCCAGTCCCATCCATGTTGATGCAAAAGTTGAGTATTCATCCTTTCTGATGGAGGCGTCATATTCCATTGTATATATGGACCATATGTTCTTTATCCGTTCATCTGTTGAAGGACATCTTGTCTCTTTCCACAGTTTGGCGATTGTGGTCATTCCTGCTATGAACACTGGTGTACATAAGGCCCTTCTCTTCATTATAGCTGTATCTTTTGGGTAGATACCAAGTAGTGAAATTGCAGGGTCATAGGATAGTGCCATTTTTAAGTTTTCTTTCTTGAACTTTTTTGTTCCCTGAGATAAATTTGTTTTACAAGTTTTTTTTTCTTTTCTAGAAAACCCATCATATGATCCATTAGGATTCTCTGATAAAGTTATATTAATCATTTACTTGTTTTTAAAAAGTAGCAAAAACACAGTATGCTTCATGATTCATCATCCAATTTATTTGTAAATTTCATCTGTAAAAACCTTTGTGAAGACTTTTAAAATATGAAATGCACCATTATATAAACTGAGTCTATAAAAACAGTGATAAATATGAGTTTCCCTTAGAATGGTAGTTGCCAGTAGAAGACTTAAACCCCTTTAGTCTCAACATTTGCCAGATAATCAACAAAACCAGGATTATACTTTACTGTCAGGGTATTCTCGGGACCCTATCTGACTAAAAGTTATCTTCAGAAAGTTATTCTTTTTTGCTACACTGTTATAGACAAAGACATAATGAAGGATTATGACAAATGATAATATCAAGAACAAAAATGCATTGCAAAGAAACAGAATGGCTTTTGTTATAAAGATTTTAATAAAGGGCCAAATTTCCAAACTCTTTAAAATTATTTTTAGTTCTATAATTACTTTTTAAATCAAGACTTCACTTTCTTAGGGCAGTTTTAGGTTCACAAAAAAACTGAGGGGAAGGTACAGAGATTTCCCACATACTTCCTGCCAGCACACGTGCATAACCTCCTACACTTTCAACATTCTCCACCAGAGTGGTACATTTGTTACAATTGGCTACAATTGATGAGCCTCACTGACCCATCATAGTCACCCAAAGACCACAGTTTACATTATGTTTCACTCTTGGTGTTGTGCATTCTATGAGTTTGTACAAAGGTATATGACATGACATCATAAAGAGTATTTTCACTACCCTAAAGATCTTCCATGCTCCACCTCTTCATCCCTCCTTTCTTCCCCCAAACCCCGGCAACCACTGATCTTTATACTATCTCCAGTTTTGCCTTTTCCAGAATGTCATGTAATCGAAATAATACAGTATGTAGCCCTTTCAGATTCACATCATTTAGTAATATGTATTTAAATTTTCTCCACATCTTTTCATTGCTTGCCAGCTCACTTCTTTTTAGCACTAGATATTATTCCATTATCTGGACATACCATGGTTTATTTATCCATTCACCTACTAAAAGTTATCTTGGGGGGCACCTGGGCGGCTCAGTTGGTTAAGCCACTGCCTTCGGCTCAGGTCATGATCCTGGAGACCCAGGATCGAGTCCCACATCGGGCTCCCCGCTTGGCGGGAGGCCTGCTTCTCCCTCTCTCACTCCCCCTACTTGTGTTCACTCTCTAGCTGTGTTTCTCTCTGTCAAATAAATAAAATCTTTTAAAAAATGTTATCTTGGTTGTTTTTAAGTTTTGATATTTATGAATAAAGCTGCTATAAACATCCATTTGCAGGTTTTTGTGTAGACATAAGTTTTTAGCTCCTTTGGTAAACACTGAGGGTGATTGCCAGATCATATGTTAACAGTATGTTTAGCTAGCTCTGTAAGAAACTGCCAAACTGTCTTTCAAAGTGGCTGTACCATCTTGCATTGCCACTAGTAATGAATTAAAGTTTCTACTACTCCACATCCTTGTCAGCATTTGATATTGTCACTGTTTAAGCAATTTAGCATCAGGTGTCTAATGATATCTCCTTGTTGTTTAATTTACATTTCTTTGATGATATATGATACGGAACATTTTTTCATATGTTTATTTGTCATCTGTATATTTTCTTTGGTGAGATGTCAGTTAAGGTCACCTAAAGTCATTGGCCCATATTGTAATTTAATGAGCAGGTTATCTGTTTGTTTGTTGTTGAGTTTTAAAAGTTCTTTGTATATTTTGGATTATAGTACTTGATCAGATATATCTTTTGCAAATATTTTCTCCCAGTCTGTAGCTTATCTTTTTATTTTCTGATATTGTCTTTAATTTTAATAAAACAATGTATCAATTATTTCTTTTAATAATCATGCCTTTGGTGTTGTAATCTAAAAAGTCATGCCACGTCTAAGGTCATCTAGGCTTTTTCTATGTCATATTCTAGAAATTTTATAGATTTACATTTTATACTTAGCTCTGTGGTCCATTTTGAGGTCATTGTTGTAAAGAGTGGAAGGTCTGTATCTAGATGCATTTTTTTGCATGTGGATGTCCAGCTCTTCCAGTACCATTTGTTGAATCCACACTTATTTTTAAACAATGCGTATTCAGCATTTTGGCAGATGTGGCATTTGGCAGGTCAGAAAGATCCCCACATATAGGAAAAAAGAAGAAGAACAAATGCAGATCAGGAAGAAAAGGGAAAGGAACTATAAAATTAAGATTTGTCTGCATTGGACCTTGAACAAGATCCAACTAAGAATTTATCCGAGCTCAGGGGAGGAGAAAATCACTCCAAGTTTTCATACTAATGAGAACTAACTTAGTTCTAAATTAGAACCTGGAATGGTGTAGTCAAATACTAAGTTCTGATAGAGGATGCACTTATATTTTATCTTGATAACTCCTTAGTGAAAGAAGGAAAGTATAATACCTTTAGTTCTCACAGAGACATGATTGGCGTAGGCTATTTAGAAAAAAAAAAATCACATACAGTACATAGAGGTATTTCATGTCCCAATCTCTTCTTGGTAACTTTGGGTCTTCATGTTTTTATTTTTTTTGAAGATTTTTATTTATTTGACAGACAGAAACACAGGGAGAGAGGGAACACAAGCAGGGGGATTGAGAGAGGGAGAAGCAGGCTTCCCGCCAAGCAGGTAGCCTGATGTGGGGCTTGAACCCAGGACTACGGGATCGTGACCTCAGCCGAAGGCAGACGCTTAACAACTGAGCCACCCAGGAGCCCCGGGTCTTTATGGCTCATGAATCACTCCTATGAATCAAAATATAAACTTTAGAAACCATAAATTAGCACTCTGTATGTATGAAACGCAAGGTTGCCCTCAAAAGCTTGCATCCATAGGTTGGCATCTTTGGTAAGAACTTTATTGAAAATAGAGATACTAAAGTTAATTTCTCATTTCTGTGGATCCTGTAGGCCTACTATGAAATCCATGATCAAAGAGAAAACAATTTTAAAGAAAGTTACTCAAACTCAGCTTGTGTTTTCTGTTGAAAAACCTGGAAAACGTGGGTGAAAAGTGGGACCCCTGACACATCAGGGGGTTTTCCTTTCCACTCTCATACCCAGGAAACAGAAGTATTTTCTTCTTTATTTTTTTCACTTTGAAACTGCCTTACTTTGTGGAATGAGGTATGACATAAAGATGAACCCCAGACCCCCACACTGAGCCTCAAAATGTTTTTTTATAATTTATTTTATTTTTTCAGTGATCTAAGATTCATTGTTTATGCCCCACACCCAGTGCTCCATGCCATATGTGCCCTCAGTACCCACCACTAGGGTCTCCGATCCCCCAACCCCCTTTCCTCCAAGACCCTCAGTTTGTTTCTGAGTCCAAAGTCTCTCATGTTTCAATTCTCTCTCCAAATTACCCTACTTCCCATTTCCTTTCCTTCTATTGTCCTCTATATTATCCCTTATGCACCGCAAGTAAGTGAAACTATGTTATACTTGACTTTCTCTACTTGGCTTATTTCACTCAGCATAATCTCTTCCAATCTAGTCCATGTTGCTACAAAAGTTGGATATTCATCCTTTCTGATGGAGGCGTAGTATTCCATTGTATATATGCACCACATCTTCTTTATCCATTCATCTGTTGAAGGGCACCTTGGCTCTTTCCACAGTTTGGCGATTGTGGCCATTGCTGCTATGAACATTGGGGTACATATGGCCCTTCTTTTCACTACATCTGTATCTTTGGGGTAAATGCCCAGTAGTGTAATTGCAGGGTCATAGGGTAGCTCTGTTTTTAATTTTTTAAGGAATCTCTACACTGTTTTCCAAAGTGGCTGCCCCAACTTGCATTCCTACCAAAAGTGTAAGAGGGTTCCCCTTTCTCCGTAGCCTCCCCAACATTTGTTGTTTCCTGTCTTGTTAATTTTGGCCATTCTGACTGGTGTAAGGTGGCATCTCAGTGTGGTTTTAATTTCCCTGATAGCTAGTGATGATGAACATTTTTTTCATGTGTCTGTTAGCCATTTGTGTATCTTCTATGGAGAAGTGCCTCTTCATGTCTCCTGCCCATTTTTTTTAAGATTTTATTTATTTGACACAGAGAGAGAGATCACAAGTAGGCAGAGAGGCAGGCAGAGAGAGAGGAGGAGGCAGGGTCCCTGCCGAGCAGAGAGCCCAATGCAGGCCTCGATCCCAGGACCCTGAGATCATGACCTGAGCTGAAGGCAGAGGCCTTAACCCACTGAGCCACCCAGGCACCCTCTTGCCCATTTTTTTATGCGTTCATCTTCTTTTTGGATGTTGAGTTTGAGGAGTTCTTTATAGGTCTTGGATATCAACACTTTGTCTGTAGTGTCATTTGCAAATATTCTCTCCCATTCTGTGGGTTGCCTCTTTGTTTTGTTGACTGTTTCCTTTGCTGTGCAGAGCTTTTTATTTTGATGAAGTCCCAAAAGTTCATTTTTGCTTCTGTCTCCTTTGCCTTTGGAGACGTGTCTTGGAAGAAGTTGCTGTGGCTGATGTCAAAGAGGTTACTGCCTATGTTCTCTTCCAGGATTTTGATGGATTCCTGCCTCACATTGAGGTCTTTCATCCGTTTTGAGTTTGCCTTTGTGTGTGGTGTAAGAGAATGGTCTAGTTTCATTCTTCTATATGTAGCTGTCCAATTTTCCCAGCACCATTTATTGAAGAAACTGTCTTTTTTCCACTGGATATTTCTTCCTGCTTTGTCAAAGATGATTTGACCATAGATTTGTGGGTCCATATCTGGACTTTCTGTTCCATTGGTCTATTTGTCTGTTTTTGTGCCAGTACCACGCTGTCTTGGTGATCACAACTTTGTAATAAAGCCTGAAGTCAGGTAACGCGATGCCCCCAGCTTTGTTTTTCTTCTTCAACAATTCCTTAGCGATTTGGGGTCTTTTTTGGTTCCATATAAATTTTAGGATTGTTTGTTTTTTGATCCAATTTTTTTAGATTTTAAACTGAAGAAAACCATTCTTAGAATATTTAGAGTGACCTCAATTTTAAAAAAAAACTGCTAAAGACATCATTTTACAAGATGCTTGTTGGTTATTTAATTTATTCTGAATTTATTTAATGTATCATTAACTTACTTATAATTAATTTATTCTGAATTTTATTCATTTATTTCAAAGGAGATAAGATGTGGAAACTGAGGAATTAATGTTGAACTAGTCGATTAAATTATTGGGATGATTTCAGATGTATTGCCCCAGAGCCTCTGTGAGTCACGCAAGGCAATCTAGCTCTCAACAATGGATTATTGTCGTTTTTTTGGCTGACAGCCATAATGTTACAGTGGTATCCTACCAGGTCCATCTGTATTTTAAAATATTACAGTAACAACAACAATAATAATAACAACAACTGTTTGAGTATTAAAAGACTACATTAAAGAGAGACTGTTGCATTAGTCAGTCCAGCAGAATAAACGATAATCTGGCCTTTGATTCAATGAGTCTTTATTAGGTGACAAAGATTGGCCCCATCTGTGTATAATCTTGCGTGCTTCGGGCCTGCCCTCTGTCTGCACATGGAGGAAAGAGACATGGCACGCCTAGGTCAGTGGTACAATAGAATCCTTTGTCTCACTCTGTTCTAGGCAGAATTTTTTTTAAATACTTTTTTTTGAAGCCAAACAGAGAATCATTTTTAGTTTTTAAATCAAATTAACCCCTTTGCCCACTAAAGAGCCATAAATAGTAGTCTGAATAGGGAGCAAAAAACAGCTCTTCTCAGCTCACAAGTATTTATATAGAAATTACAAAAGATAGCATATGTCCTGCTAAAACCAGAAACTAATGCTTCAAGAGCCTTAAAAGGGAGTGCTTGCTTTTCCACCAGGGCTGGCAATTATTAGTAAGCAGACTAGACTAACGTGGCAAGCCTGCAGGCCAGGGTCTGCCAAGCTTATATCTGTCAATATGTCTTGCCACCCTGAGAGTTTTTTCCCGTCAGCTCCGTCATTCTCATGGCCCCATCGCTGGGCAGCAGAAGAGAGGAGATGCCGCACCTGTGCTGGACTCAGGTGTGCCCACAGTTACTGGGTTATCACCACTGTCTTCTACACGGATTGCCATCCTGTTTCCATTTAAGTCGTGAACATCTGTTACACAGGAGATGGGTTAGCTACCAAACACTACTGTTAGATTTCTCGCCAGCAAGTCTCATTCCTTCATGTGGTTTCTGTTTTCTTCTTTAAACAGTTAATTATGTTTTATTCTTTCTTCTATAAAAGCTAAATTTAGCCAAGTTTTATACTAATTTAAAACATTTTCTGGAAATGACAGAGGGCTATATTGTTTTAAAAAAAAAACAGTCTGAATTCTAAATGGTTATCACAAAAGAATTTAGGAGGAAAATGAACACGGCAGCTTGTATCTTCAAGTCTCAGATTTTATGTGATGTGTGTGGACAAATAGCATTTGGGTTGTAAATCAGTTCACAGGCGGTATTCACATATGCATTCTGATCCAAAAAAGAGCTTCTGGGAGGAGAATCTCCTAGCTTCTCGTTCCCTCCTATAAGTCGCTTCTTACTGTGGACAGAAAGTAAACTCTGAATTCTGTGCAGCGGTGGCTGGGACTAAGTAGAGCTATGTGTTCAGTATAAACATTGACAAGCACATTGTTGTATACACCAGCTGCTTCAGCCCATGTTGCTGTTGCTGGGAGTATGTATTATGTTTGCTTTCTGAGTCTTATTCCAAATGTTAATATAAGGGAGGAAAACTGTTGCTGTCCTAGGATGCTGTATTTCCTTGGTTCTCAACTGGGAGAGATCATGTCCTGCAAGGGAACATTTGACAATGTCTGGTGACATTTTTGTTTGTTATACTGTGGGTGGAGGGTGCTACTGGAATATAATAGAGGGAAGCCTGGGATGCTGTTCTTTTTCCTACACTTCACAATACCGCTCATCACAAAGAACAATACAATGCCAAATGTCAATAGTTTCTAGATTGAGAAAACCACTTTACACAGTTTACCAAAATATTCAAGATTATAAGCTGAGGGACTGATTCGCTGATTGTCATGAGTATTAATCACATTAGTATGACCAATACTATAGTCCTTGAACCCAGAGAGCTATTGATAATGTTTGAAGTCATATTTAGTCATTATTTCTTCTATCTTCACTAAACTTTTATGACATGTTCCTGAATGTATTATCTACATAACAAATGAGAAACTAAGAAACCAAATGCTTAACTCAAAGTCATATCATGTCTGAATATTAGAATCAGGATTTTAAACCCAGGTTTAAGTCCAACCCATTCTAGTTAAAAATCACCAATGACATGACCCTATAAAGGAAAATCATGGCAGCAGAAGGAAAGCCCATAGCTACATGATCCCTTTCTTGTTCTCTTTATGATCCTCAAGAGCACATCAACTAGAAGCAGCTGACACCTGATTAACATATTATTTTAATTATAGAAGTACATTTTTGTTTCCTTTCCAATTCTCTTTATTAATTTTACCCTTTTAAGAAAATATTTGTGTAAGAATTCATTAAGTGTAAAGAGATCATATTTGAGTCATCAAATGTCAAAGGAACACACTATCAAAAGTGTAAAAAAGAAAGGCTGTGAGAGAGACAGAAAAACTAAATAAAGGCAAGTCCAAAGAGAGAAGAAAGAGGGGGAAAATTAAAGGAATGCCTGCTGTTTCCATTTAGGTGGCTAAAAGTCTTTGACTTATGCAACCTCCATGGAATCCCTGGGTCACCTGCCATTCTTCATGCCAGCTCCTACCCTGTCTTCATCCTCCTTCCCTGATTCATACCCATACCTACACCTTCCATTTCTGCTTCTCTGGCATGGCTTTTATGGTGCCTGAATCACCAGCATGTGGGCCAGCCTGTGTGTATGTTCATATCTTGGTGTCCTCTTAGTTCTTTAGTGCCTCCAAGGCCAACCTTTCCATCTGACAAGCTGTTACAAGCTACACTGATATAAGGGTGGCAAGTTGAGCATGACATGAAGGTCAAAGCCAAGTTGAATTAAGAGTTTCTGGTGTCCTTGAGTAAGTTCCCTTTGACTGGTCTGCCAGACATTTTTATTCAGCAAACATAGGTGAAATATCTAGACACTGTCAATAGAATGATGAACTTGACTTATGCCTTCTAAGAACTCAAGTCTGATAGAAAGGGCAAATAGTGTTTTAACATAGCATCCCTAGAAAATAGAAAGTGAGTCAGAAGCTACATGCTAAAACTTCACTGGGGTGGTGCAACAGGATGTTCATTCCCAAGGAAATGAAAATGAAAGAAAAATAGTCATGGGAGGAGGAAACAAATTTAAGAGAGTACATTACTAACCTGGCCCAGAGCTTATAAGAAATTTAGCTAGGTGCTTGGCCTGTCACAACATCCAGAAAGGCTGAATGAAACTGCTGTGTCTTGGGACAAAGATGGACAAATTACTGCTGGATTCTTCCCATTTTCTATCTCCTACTGATGAAAAATCTATCCAATAGGGTATTAATCCTCCTGTACTTGCATGTTGTTACCCAGTACCTTCTGCAGACAGTGGGGAAGCAGAACATCTCTAAGTCTAGTCCCAAGAGTTCACAGATGTGGCCAACTTCCCTTGTCAGTTAGCATCACATATGGAAATTCTTTGGTCTGTGGTAGCCAAGACACCCAGACCCAGAGGCAGGAGAAGCTCCATGGCAAAAATCCAAGAAGGTTGGGGGTGGTTCCTGAACGAGGTCCATCACACCCAGTAAGCACCATGCAGCCAAACCAAAGACAAAGCAAGTCATAGGAACTTTTTATTTAAAATGGAACCTAGACCTTGCCCATTTTCTACTTTCACCTCCAGTAAACTGAACATAGTAAAACAATGGTATGTGTCCAGTTGCCTGGTAATAAATCTTACTGACTCTAGCTTGCCAGAAGTCATAAGAAAAAAATAGTGCATAAAAACTTGAAGAAGGACTGATGATAACCCACCACTCATAAAATGTCAGATTATCAGGGGTTATCATTAGTGCCATAAAATGTTAGATTCAATGAAAAGCAGTTATAAAGAACATTAAAGCACCACAGCCTAGCTCTGGATGTAATTTGACCTAGTTATGTGGCTATTTGGAAAGACTGATTCCTACCCACATAGCTATTTGTAGCAAGTAACAAACACACGTATCAGAAGACCCATGCACTGAAGTCTGTAGAAAGCTGTGAGCACATACATTGAAGAAGAGGTATTTAGCTCTAAACAATGTCATCATTATAATGGCCCAAATCAAGACAAATAGTTATGTCCTGTACCTTTGCCTTTAAAATCCCTGGCTAAATCCAGCAGCTTCCCTTAAATACATGCTACAATGCAGCCATTGTTGTCCCACATTTTCTTGCACAAATTTTCTTAACTCCAAATGCACGTGACCTTTATGGGCATGTGCACATGTGTAGCTGCGAGAGAAATAGGAATAGAAAGTGAAAAATGGGAAAGACACAGATGCATTAGGAACACAGATGGGTGTGGTCAATGGGAGAGGAGCTAGTTGGTCAGAGAAGCAGGGATGAGAGAAATTGGAGAGTGAGCGGAAAAGAATATAAAATGTAGTGGGCATTATGGGGTCCACCAGGCATGATTATTTAACATGAAATCAACACCCTGAGATGAGCATTTTCTAGAATGTATCACTTAGTGGTGAGAGACAGTATGGGGAAAACGAACAGTCATAGAATTTATAGGGAGGGAGACTGGGTCTTTAATCCCAGCTCTGCTGCTGGAGTTAGTAACCATCTGTATGGACTTTGGCAAGTTTTTTAACCCTCCCTGGCTCATTTTCCACTTCTGAAGAATAGGGAAATGATAATCTCCTCAATATTAAAAATTGTAAAGGTGAAATGACTCACTATATCACAAGTAATATTGGGTAATGGAGTCCTCCATAAATGGTTATTGCTTTAGATAGATATCACGTGTAGGTTCCTGAAAGAGCATCTTGGATCAGCTATAGGGGAAGTGCTGTGTAGGAAGTAGTTGTTAAAGGGAAGAATCTACAATCTATTAACTGTACAATGTTTGGTTTGGAAGAGGCTGGGGGGCTTCTCCTCTAAAGAGGCTCTACCAATACCCCAAATTCAATGTCTACATAAAAATTGTCTTCTTTTCCTCAAAACTACCTCCTTCCCTAACTTTTATTCACTAGTTCATTCCTTCTTTCACACACATATTATTCATTAACTATTTTAACATCGTCTATGGTATACTAAACACAGTATTTGGGAATAGATTTTTAAAAAATAAATAAATAACGCTCTCTATAAACCAATCAACCTAAATGAAAATCTCATGGTTATCATCAGATCCTTGGCAGTTCTAATGCTTCTCACATCCTTCCTGTCCGTGTCCCTTATTTGGACTTCTACTTCAGTGGCTATCCTGCCTCACTTCACTTCATTTTATACACATGACCAGGCTGGTTTCCTAAAAGATCAGATCTGATCATAACTTCTATCATGACTCTCCACTGCTAAGGAATGAAATACAAATTTCAACATGAACCTAATCTTCCTGTGCTGCTGTGTCTTCCACTGCCCCCTTCAAATGCTTAATCCTCTAGTCCAGAGATCAGAAATTTCTGGTATGTATATAGCCACATCTTTCTCCCTTGCCTATTGCAAACATCTATAACTGATCACAGGATTCCTTCCTTCTTTGTCTAATCATGGCCTCAGAACCCTTCCTTCAGCCAGTACCAACTAATTGAAGGTAGGCTTCCAGATGAACCTTATTTGGTCATCCCTTCCTCTAGTTATCCTTGTCAGAATAACAAACAAATGAACAAACCAGAATCTAACTCAGGTTCAAACTATTTAAAAGTTGTTGTTAGTTGTAAAAAAAAAAAAAGTCAAGTTGATTAACTTGTTTTCAAATGTAAACAATCCCTTTCAAACAAAGATGCTACCTTCCAGACATTTAGAAAAATAATAATATTATTGGAGGAATTTTAAAAGAGTGAATCACCTGTAGCCACAGGTGTGTAAGGACAACTACCACAAACCACTTCAAATTCCTTTTATACATTCATCAGGATGCTGGGCTCCAAGAATCACATCAACAACTCAGAGATAAATTAGATAATCCCTTTACTAGACAACAAAACCCATCCAATTCCAACCCAAACAAGTGGCTGACAAAGATGGGGATTTTCTCACCAATTCCCAGCCAGCTTTGTTCACTGCCACTGAGACTACATGGCAAACTCTTAGGATAGTAAACTGAATTGCCTGGCAGGTTCAGTCATGATAGTTCCCAGAAGAAAATCTATCATCTTCTTTATAAAAATAAAGAAAGAAATGGGTAAGACTTTTGAACTGAGTAACTATGTTCACATACAAGGCATTGCTTATCCTTAAAGATCAAAGAATTGCATCTGATATTTCTTTGTATCTAGTACAGTGATTAATACTTAAATGGGGATATATGTACACTTAAGTATTGGAAGAGCTTCAGAATTTTCCAAGGTGACAACAGTTTAAAGAATTGCTAGGAAGCACCATCCAGAGCTCTAAAGAACCTGCTATAAAGAGTCTCACACACACGTGTTTTTGTGTGAAAGGCATAGAAAAGCACAGCAAGAGGGTGACTTGGATAAAGATTATTAAGGTCGATCCTTGAGATGGTTCTCAGCTTCATCTCTTTTTTTTTTTTTTTACTTTAAATTTATTTTATTTTTTCAGTGTTCCAGTTTCATCTCTTGAAGGAGTGTTTGTGTTCATGTCACTTGTTTTTCTCAGATAAATAATATAAATACTCATTCCTCATTGGTATTTTATTAAAACCAGTCCCTCTAATGCTAGACATACAATTCAACCAGATGTCTTTCCATGGGAAGACTGATCTGGGTGCCCTGGGGAACATGAAGCTCAGAGTAACTCCACAAAAAAAAAAAAAAACCAGATATTCAGAATGTGTCATAATGAGCAGAGAGATCAGCCTCCCATGCGAATAGCCTCTTTCTCTGTTAACAGGTCCCCCATCCCCCTACCAAAAATATGTATATATTTCCAGAAATAAACCTCTCTATATGAGTTTAAATAGACTCGAATGATCAAAGCTGTGCTATTTCCAGGTAAACCATTGAACTTCACTTTGGTTTTCCCCTGAGATGGTCATCTCATAGCATTGTTATAGGAGCATTTTTAGGATCAATCCCCTAAATGAATACATTATAATGATTTCAAGCAACCTATTGAGATCCCTAATTTATATATCCGACTTTTCCAAATGAGGACTACACTTAATAATTTACATTCCTAAATTTGAGAGGAAATCTGTTTTTCACCTATCTTTGGTGTCAGGTTGCTTCAGGTAGATGCACAGAGTTGGGCTAAGGAAACATGCCTAGATGTTTCCTCACATAGACAGAGATTCAGGTCAGAGAATCCTCTTTACTTTCTAAAGAAGATTTGTTCACAAAATGAAATCCCAAAGAGATCTAGAGAAGTAAAAATTCAAGAATCAGGGCCTTTCGGAGCCCCAGAATCTGTGAGTGCATTCTGAGAGGACTGTCCATTCCAATGAGTTTAGCAATTAGCTATGGGGGTCAACCATAGCAATGAGCTCCAGAAAGTGCCCTACTGTTTAGGCAAGTACATCAGTTTTGGGGTTTTTTCCCCCAAGAAGGATGTAGCATTGGTCAGAAAAATTTAAATGATTTTAATTAGCCTTCTCATTGTAACTTGACCCCTTCAGAGATGCATGGCAAGATAGAAAAATTGTGGCAATGCCCAAGAACATTTTCCTTAAAATCTTACTGACAGAGGGGTCTTTCATTATTTATTCAGATTAAAGAGCAGAGACATAAATCTAGGGCTCCAGGTTACACAGTAATGCTAACCGAGGGAAACTTCTGCAATGACGGGAATGTTCTATAATTCTACACAGCTCAGTATGATAGCTACTAGCCACATGTGGCTATTGAGTGCTTGAAATTCAGCTTTTGCAACTTTATTTAAATTACATTAATTTTCATTTAAATTACCACATAAGGCTGTTGGCTACTTATGGCTATTATAGCTCTAAGGTGGTAAATGGTTCTCAAACTTGGCTACTTGTTGGAATGACCTGGGGAGTTCTTGTAAAATACCAAGGACTCGGTTCTGCCTCTAAAGGTTATGACTTAATTTGGTATGAGAACTAGCCAGGCATTATGATTTTTAAAACCCTCCAAGTATCATAATTTACAGTAAAATTTGAGAATCACTGTTCTAGAAGAGATTACTAGAGCTAGCTGGCAAGTCTATCCATTAACTATGGATATGTTATTCGTTTTGATTGTTTCCCCCAAGCAAGCTCTTTTAAGAAAACATGTATCAGATACCTACCACTCGTCATGTACTATATTTAATCAATTCTAATAGTACCCTTAATATCCATTATGGTACTGCACTCTTATAAATTACCATTGGTGTCGAAAAACAAATAGTCAAGTCAACACAAGAGAGCCTTACTGAATTCAGAATCCAAATATACAAGCAAATCATCTATAGTCAAAGGAAAATCCTCAAGAGAAATGAGCAGCCTCATCTTCCTAAGGCAGAGAAAACAGGGGGATCATCTTTGGCATAGGGCATGTACATGCCACCAGCCATCTTTTACCCCAAACAAAGCATCATCTCTGGAAAACTAACTGCCTCTTGGGTAAGAGTCACCATTGAGAAACTAATTAACAAATGAGTGTCCAGTTCCCCTGCACTTATGTGCCCAAAGCAAGAAACCACATTTGTGGCTTGGTGTTCATGCCTTCTATATTATAGGGAGTGTGGCAAAGGAAAACAAAACTGAAGCCCCACCTCTTGTCGTTAATTATTTAGTGACGTGTCCCAAGACTGAGTTATTTTCCTGTGTTGGCATCCTGATTTTTAATGAGCTCATTTTCTTCAAGGACTTTCTCCCTGCTCTGATAAAGTAGGAGTCAAGTTTTCTGAAATGCTCAGATCACAGCTTTTCACCCACTCTTAGCTGAGCAGCTAAATGTTCATTCCAGTGGCTGACTGTGTGACAGCACTTTAGCCAAAGAGAAAGCCCAGGACTTCTGGGGGAAAGAGATGCAGTGGGAGAACATCTTCCACACTGCTGAAACACCCTTTCCAGACAGTGTCTGCATCTCTCACTGCCCTTGTGTTTTTCTTTGAGTAGCTTTGATTTTCTGTGTAAGGTGCTGATGTCTTCAGGGAACATCCATTTTATCTGTCTGGCTGATAGTAAAAGCTAAATGCTCTAATACGAAGTATAATAAACAACCACCTGATTCTTCCCTTGCTTAGGAAAGAAATCCTCTATTAAATCTTCACTTCTTATTGCATTACGTTAAATCCCTCTTGGAGAGACTGTTTCACATACCTTAACCTGATATGTTCAAAACACTGGTTAAAAAGCCTGCTTTATGAGAAACCCCAAAGAGCTTTAGAAAAACCCACGTTTGTTTTTGCTGTGGATCAAAACGCTGACAGATTTAATCAATCAAGAATAAATACAGTCTGTCTCTTAATATTGGGCACACAAAACATGTACCTTTTCCAAAGATGTATCTTTTTAAAAAATAAAAATATGTATCTTTCATTAAAGGAATACATATACATTTTATTAAAATTAGAAAATATAACCAAGCAAAAAGTTGATAAAAATTACTCAAATTTGTAGAGATAACTTCTGTTAACAATTGTATACATGTTCTGCCCTAATTTTTGCTTTTAATAACTGTGAAAGGGAATAGCTCAGTGGCAGAGAAGTGCAGCTTTTCCATAGCAAATGAGATACACAAATCAAGCCCACTACAGCACTGGCATTTGGGGAACACCGAGGACTCGGTGTCTTCTGACTGTTGCAAACTCCCATCCCCATTTAGGTGCCTATTTTGCAATCAGTCAGTAAATATTTCTTAAACACCTTTCTGAGCTATATTGTAATCATACTAAAATATTCCATCTATTTTTTTATCTCTAAGGAACTGACAATTGAGTGGGGTTTTGGGTTTCCTAGGCCTGCCATAACAAAGGACCCAAATCTTGTGACTTTAAGCAATAGAAATTTCCCGTCTCACATTTTCTAGACGCTAGAAATCCAAAGTCAAGGTGTCAGCAGGGCTGTGCTCCCTCCTCTGAGGGATGGGAATCCTTCCTCGCCTCTTCCTACTTTCTGATGGTTGCTTGAAATCCTTGGCATCCCTTGGCTTGCAGTTGTATCACTCTGATCTCTGCCTCTGACATCATGTAGTTTCTCACTATGCCTGTGTCTTCCTATAGCATTCCCTGCTTCTCATAAGGACACCACTCATATTGGATTAAGACCCACACTAATGATCTCATCCTAGCTTTATGATAGCTGCCCTTACCCTTAAGGTCACATTCACAGATACCAGGGGTTAAGACTTCAGCATATCTTTTTGGGACACAAAATTCAACCCATAATAGTATGGAAGCAAGAAACTCATGTTATCCAGTTAGAGGACAATAAAAGGTCTGTATAATTGGGTTTTCAGTTATATAACCCAACTATCAATGCTATAAAAATTTAAAGAATTATTCTAGAAGGATGAAATAGTTTGGAAAGAGTTTATAATTTTATTGTACTTAGATTGAGGTTGGTAGGAAAGGTGGATGGGAGAAAAATGGACATTTTAGGAAAAGGAAAAATGTACTCTTGAGCATAATAAATGAGGTACTTCTATACCTGACTCCTACCTTCCTCTTTGAGTTCATGTCACAGGAGACTCTCTCAGTGATGCTAAGCCACACAAAAGTTCCCAGACACCTTCTTCTTTCACACCTGTGGACATGTTACTTATTCTAACTGAACTGTCTCCTGTGTTCTTCTTCAGTTCTTACACTCCCACTACCTGCCACCAATCAATTTCCTATTGATTCTTCCAGAATCCCAACCTTGACAGCATAACTGCAGGATCCTGGGTCCCCCTAGGGTATTAGCCCCCGCCTACCCTGTGCCACCACTACACCTAGTAAATATTGATGGTTAGCCTGGTCTGTCTTGAGAACAGGAAGTGCACGCCCTCATCTCCATAGTCCCAACACATAGCACAGAGCCTAAAACTGCAAATGGTCGCAAACATGTACTGAAAAGTAATTGAACTGATTTGGAAGGAGATAAAGAGATGAGCCTAAATGGGGTGGCACAAAGAGCCAGGATCCAAAGATGAGCTGATGATGATTGAAGATGATGTTGTATAGAAAAGTGAGTCATAACAGGGCAAAGGGCAAGACATATCATGGAAAATCACTATGAGTGAAGGGCCTTCTTGTGAAATGGCTTCACGTGTTGAGGAAACCCAAAAGAGTCAATACAACAAGAGTATCAGATTCAAGAAGAGGAGGGTGGGAGGCATGGACAGAGGCCCCAGTGAGCAGCGCCTCCAGCAGTGGGGACTATAGAAAGATTTCAAGCCAGGAAATAAGTTCAGATTTGAATTTGAGAGATATAGTTGGGCAGTATCATGGAAGATGGAAAGGTGGTGTCAAATCCAGATTCAGGGAATATCCTAAGTAAAGTCTAGAGATGACATGAGCAGGCAGAAGAAACACTGATGGTACGAAGAAGGTAGTGGGCTTAAACCAACCATGAAGAAGAGATTTTTCCCTCTTTGACAAGGTTGGGAAAGAAAATATTGAGATTTCTCCCTTGAGTGGTGAGTAACAGAATTGTTATTCATAGAAAAAAAGGAATATAGGAAATGCAGTAGGAAAGGGGCTGGCTACAAGTTCAGACTTGCACATTGTTCAGTACTTTGAATTCACATGGACAATTAACAACTAGGTTGTAGGGGTTGGGTTTTGTTTTTTGTTTTATTTATTTTTTTTTTAGTAACGACTGTAATTAGAATTTCATTTTGTGAACAAATTCTGAGTCCTTACAACTTGTCACAGGTTTTCATGATGTCACAATTTAAGAATGTATATAACTGACACTCAGGGTGAGCAGGACTCACCAATTAGCTTCTTCAGAAATCCAGTTGTGAACTGGAAACAAATGGTAACCACAGAGCTAACGGACAGTGACAGCCCACCTCTTAAAGAACACAATTTAAATATAGATATTTCGTCTTTACTGTTGCACAAGATGAAAGGGAATTAACAGCTCCCGGGTGCTTGATAGTCTTTACTTTTCTTTCTGAGCACACTGAACTATACAGCCATCTGTCCCAACGGTCAAGGGTAAGAGGTCTCACAGAGGGTGAAACAAGAACCTCATGGTATCACACTGAGACAAATGTGACATTTAGGATCTGACTCATAGTAGGACATTGATAATGACCATCTACAATTATTTTGGATCTCCATATACTTCAAATCATGGCCCGGCCTATTCCTCGCTATGTTACCATAAACAAATTCTTATCTTCCCTGGGATTAATTTTCCTCTTCTGTAAAATAGAATAATCATGGGGTGCCTGGGTGGCTCAGTTGGTAGAGTATGTGATTCTTGATCTCAGGGTTGTGAGTTCAAGCCCCATTTGGGGTATAGAACTTACTGACAAATTAACTAATTAAATAGAATGATCATGGAACCCACAGCTAAAAGTTGTTATGAAGAGTTAGAATATTAACCTATGTGAAGTACTTAGACTAGTGCCTAGTTTACAATAAGCATTAAATCTATGGTAGTTACATATTTATGCAGCAGAAATGATTTTGATGTTTTCTGTCTGTTTATGCCAAAATCTTCTGAGCAACAAAAACCGAAACTGGACTGAGTCCTGTGGTTTCCTAATGTCCGGTGTCTCTGGATGTCCCAGAGCCATCCTACTCAGAAGGACAATGAGGAACATATGGGAAACAAGGGACTCATCTCCAGACCTCACCGCTGGAGGTGTCTAGCAGACGACTGCAGTAGCCCTCTTTTTAAGTCACTTGGAGAGGATGACATGAAATTCTCCAAATTCCTCCATGATTCTTCATCAGTCCGTATGTCCAGCTCTCTGCTTCCTCTTCCTGGAATGCCCTGCCCCCCTCCTTTCCCCCACCTTGTCAGTTCCTGTTCCAAATACCAGTATAATGGAGCAGTTAAGAGCTACAAAGTGGTGTGCTGCTTACTAGGTGTGCAACCTTGGACAAATTACTTAATTTCTCCAAGCCTTGATTCCCTATCTATAAGTTAGGAACAGTAAAGAACCTATTCACAAAACTGGAGAGAGAATTGCACAAAATAGCATGAGTGAAGTACCTAGCCCAGGGATGGCACATCTCATGGGTTCCTCCTTTAACTCTGGTATCACCACTGCTCAAAACCTCCCCTGCCCACCCAGGAATGCTAAAGAAGAGCTGCTCTCCCTCCCTTTCTAACAAGTGCACACCTTGTAGGGCCCCTCACTTAGAGATCATTCACCTTAAAAAGCAGAAACCAATGTTGGTGCATCCTGGTGGTGATAGTTGCGCGATGATGTAAATGTACGAAGTCTCACAGAGACCTATATGCTTAAAAATGGTCAAAGTGGTGAATTTTATGTCACGCATATTTTGTCATGTGAAGAAATAGGGGAAAAAGGAATATCTAAATAGCTCCAGGAATTTATACAAAAATGCCTTTTTAACAAGTGAGTGACTTGCCCATGTGAACATCATGAAATGACCCCCACCCCCAGCATCAGGGGAATTAGGGAGAGCAGCAGATCCCTGGGTTTTTTATTCTAAGTGTTAGGTGGTGAACTGGGTAGTGCCTTCACTCTCCAAAGAGTTAAGACTTCTCCAGAGATTCACGCCAAAGGATGTTTTCAGGTGTGCCCAAGAATGTAATTATGTACAGCTTAAATATTAGGAAAGTGGGAAATGATCATGTAGGCTTTTTACTGACTATTCAATTTGGTCTAAAATTAGCAAATTTCTTCTCATATTTCTGGTTGTAAGTTTTCCCTTATCAGGTGGTACAGGAGCCTCAAGTGTTTTCATTATTTTTTTTAGATCCTTCAACTTTATCTTGTAGCTGAACATGTGTACCCTTCCACAAATTCTCCTCATTTCCCCCCAAGCCCCAACCCCTGGCAACCACTTTTCCACTCTCTGTTTCTATGAATTTGGTCTTCTTTTAAATTTTACATATAAATTATACATACAATATTGGTCTTTTTGTTTATCTTATTTCATTTAGTGTAATACCTTCAAGGTCCATCCATGCTGTTGCAAATGGCAGGATTTCTTTCTTTTTCATGGCTGAATAATATTATATATATATATATATATAATATATATATCAATGGATGAATATATATCATTCATCCATTGATAGCCACTTAGATTGCTTCCTTATCTTAGCTCTTATAAATAATGCTGCAATGAATATAGAAGTGCAAATATATCTTTAATATATTGCTTTTTTTTCCTTTGGGCTATGGCCCCCTTTTTTAACGTTTACTTATTTTAGGGGGAGGGGCAGAGGGAGAGAATCTCAAGCAGACTTCTGGCTGAGCACAAAACCCAGCATGGAGCTCTATGTCATGACTTGAGATCATGACCTGCGCTGAGATCAAGAGTTCCACATTTAACCAACTGAGTCACCCAGTGGTCCCAAGATCATGGCCCTTTCTTGATGATATGATTAAAATAGACTAATTTTGAACTATCAAATCATTTAGGTACAAATGCTTTCTCTCTTGCTTCATCTCTGTCCTCTTTGGGGACACTCACCATCCATGATGACTTAGTCATAATTTACGTTAGGAAGAGGAAAGCCTGAGGTGTTAAAGAAAGTTTTCATTGAGGTTTAAGAAAACACTAAAAGTAGCAGACATTTATAAAAGAGGCTGGGGATGAGGCCATAGAATGAGCTAAGATACTAATATATCCATGGAAAGGAAGAGCTGAGAATCCTCAAAATTGGTGCAAAGGCAAGTTTTCCAAGATGAAGAACATTTTTGTTTTTAACAATGGTCATTTTGCTTTGTCCACATGTGAAACACAGACCTTGAATCCATTTGGATGTTTCCATCTGAACCCAAACCTGGGTCAGCTTCCTCAAAGAAGAGGTTTTTTGGTTTGTTTTGTTTGGGTCACTATTCTCATTCAAGTTCCTAAAACGGTGCCTGGCCAGGTGCACCAACTCATAACATGTTGAATGAATAAATGCTTAAATCTCTCTCTCAAATATATTCCAAAAATATAACAGTAATACAGAATGCACACATTCTCTTTACAATGATTCATATCTAAAAAGGTTAATCTAAAATAGTCTTTCCTAAAGGTGCACAGAGTTTGTTTAGGGCCAAAGCACTGAGTCTAATAATACTCCATTATCAAGCATCAGTTTCCAAAATACTTGCCACTTCCTGGATTTAATTTCGTTTCAGTTCTACAGGGAGACAACCCAATCAAAGAAGGAAGTATTTTTAACTCCATGCTAATTTGGTAAATCATTTCCCTCCTGCCTCCCCCTCCCCCCCCCCGTCCCCCGGAAGAGTCAGGGTGTGCTGGGTACATTGCCAGGTATGTGGTAAAGAACAAGCCCCTGAGGAGTGAGGGCAGCCCACCGGAACCACTGGTGAGGCGGGGCTTTCATGCAAAGCTGGTAAAATAGTACAGTAGGCCAGTAGCTCAAGGAGTCAAAAAAAACCCAGCAACGACAACAACATCAACAAAAAAACTGGGTAGATCCCTTATCTGATCTCCAGCAAAAGGGTATAGATGACAAATGCTATCTTAAATGAATTTACTTCTCTGGGTCCTCATTGGTCATGAGATCAGAGGTCCCTTTGCTCCATAGTCATCACTTTTCAGAGACTGAACTTGCAAATTCGCATGAAGAGTAGAACTTCAGAAGATTGATTAATAGTATGTGCTCTGGAGGTGTCTGGGTGACTCAGTTGGTTAAGTGTCTGCCTTTAGCTCAGGTCATAATCTCAGGGTCCTGGGATTGAGTCCTGCATTGGGCTTCATGCTCAGCAGGGAGTGTGTTTGTCCCTTTCCCTGTGCCGCTCCTCTGGTTCGTGCTCCCTCTGTCTCTCTGTCTCTCTTTTTCAAATAAATAAATAAAATCTTTTAAAAAGGGGGGGGCACCTGGGTGGCACAGAGCCTTAAAGCCTCTGCCTTCAGCTCAGGTCATGATCTTAGGGTCCTGGAATCAAGGCCCGCATCGGGCTTTCTGCTCAGCGGGGAGCCTGCTTCCTCCTCTCTCTCTGCCTCCTTGTGATCTCTCTGTCAAATAAATAAATTTTTTAAAAAATCTTAAAAAAAAAAGTATGTGTTCTGGAGCCAAAATGTCTGGGTTCAAATCCCCACTCTGCTAGTTGTGTGACTATAGTAAGTTACTCAACAGTTCTGTGCCTCAGTTTCCTCATCTATAAAATATGGATGGTAATAATAACATAGAGCTCATACATGGGTGGGAAAGGAATTGATATATTAATTTATAATGACTTGAAGTATTGCAGCAGTCTCTGGCATATTCTAAGCATTAAAGTATATCTCAAAATACTCAAAATCAATGCATTGTAATTTTATGTGTATATCTAATGTATCTTATTTCATGTAATTTATTACAAAGGTGGAAGATTTACAGTATAGCCCTCATGATTATAAAGCCATGATATTTCTTCAATAAAGAATACAAGCAGGGCATTCATAAAAGAGTGCAATATATAAAATAAGCAAATTTTTAAAATAATCCAATAAACAAAGATCCTTCTACGTACCCCCAGTGACTAGGGATAACCACTTCCTTGAGCACACATGCTAATCCAGCAAGGCTGGTGATGAGCCAGATTGTTTTCAGCTCCTAGGCCAGAAAGGATGGTTGTTGTAAACTTACATTGAGAAATCTCCCAAAGAGTTTTTCAAGGTGAAAGTTGTCGTCATCCCCTGTGTTTCCCGTCTCATGAGCACCCTCCAGGGAAAACCTCCAATTATTTGCACATCAGCCTGACCTTGACATAGCATCATAACTTGGGTCAAAGCCAAAGCCTTTATAACCATCCCTTACTCCTCTGGTTAGGCATCTGGAGTCCAGTTGAGCCATCTTACACATTGATTCCAAGTTCCAGTGATGGTGAGTGGCTTGCCTTTCTTGCCTGGAGCCAGGCTCCTCGTTTACTCCAGCACTGACATGAGGGTTAAACACTCCAGGCTTTCTCTCCCATTGCCTCTCTGTGTCTGCCTACCTTTGCATCTATCTGTCTTCTTCGAGATATTTCTGCCAAGAAAAAGAGAGATAGCAAGGGATGCCACCATTTCATTACGTTTCTCACCCAGTCGAGCTGTCCTTAGTATGATTTAAGGCTATAACTCTGTCCAACATTTTTTACTGCCAAAGCAGCAAAGACTCATGCTCTCAGAATTAGAATGCGGACCGGTAACATAAGAATTCTAATTCTTTTAGTTAAACCAAAGGCTACTTATTCGTAATGTGGGTTTTGTCTGTCTGCCAGTCCCCTAGACTAAAATCTCAGACATCCATCTCTGTGCCTCACCCCAGTGTTCAATTCCAAACTTCTGAGTCTTCTCTTCTGCCTCATCTTCTCCATCTGCCTCCTCTTTCCTGGAGGCCCCAGCATCTTCCCCAAGGTGATGGCTGAATCTCCTAATGGGTTGTTAGGCTTCCAAGCTCAACCCACTCAAGCTCACCCTTCTCACTGGTCACTGACATGGCCCCTGAAGCATGGCTGTGCTTAGGGCCTTGCTGCCTCTAACAGCCTCTGCCCACCTGCCTCAGGGTGGCATTGGGTGTATTACTGACCTTACAGAAAACTGTTACTTTATGCATAAAATTAGAAAAATCATGCTGCGTTTCTCAGAAAACTGCTGGGAGTATTCAATTAGAATAACACGCACACAGGACCATGGGCCTGGCAGCCCACAGTCAGTGTTCTGCAGACCTGCCCCTTGCCGAGGCTGGCCTCCCTGCAGCCCCGTGTCGCTCCCAGGCCTTCACCTCGCCATGCCAGCGTGGGCTGCCGCCACATCCTGAAAGCACGATTCCGGAACATCCTCTGTGCTTCCCTGTTTTCTCTGCTCAGATCAGAGAACTATTCTAAATTTTCTTCCCAGACCCTCTACTCCAGATGCAGTCCTCCCATGCTCTCCTCCTCCAAACTCCCCAAGCTTTCCAGATGAAACTCCTCCCTCCTCTTTATTGTGCTCTCCCCAACATGTGGTTTGTATCTCCATGATCACATTCACTGCATTCTGCATCAAATTATCAGTATTTGGTGACCAACCCTATGAAACTGAGCACTCATTAAGGATCTGGGGTGGTGCCTTCACTCGCTCTTCCTCTCCAGAACGGCTGGCGTGGGTCTTTGCACAAGGGAAGTGTTTCTGTTTCATCACTTGAATCTGGAATACCTATTTTGTTGATTACTTTGAGAACTTTATAGGAGGTATTAATTATAAGGCAGCAAAAATCACCAACTCTCCCGGCCCACCCCAGGGACACAAACATCTAGCCCCTGATGTGCAACTCTGCATTTCACAGGGGGTCATGTTTCTGATGTACAAGACCAACAGGCTACTTGAGTTTCGTTTCACTTGTGTCAGAAAATCAATTAGTGACTTCAGCAAAATCCCGAGACTTTCCCTCCATCTCTAGAGCCACGGTAAATAATTCATAGCGCCTTCCCTGCTCCCCCTATAAAATCTCATATATTCTTTCCCTAATCAGAATATGCATTATTGAATCTGCCTTGAATCTCTTGTTACCATACTTCTAAAAAGTAAACGAGACAACCTACATTTGTGGGTAAAAGCTTTTCACTTCCTAAGATTAAGAATGTGAGAGGCTATTGGTAGTCAACACTTCAGGCCCCTGAGGACACTTTTCTTCATAATCTTATAATGTTAGGGTTTGCTCTCCATGTCAGCAAAATAACACTGACCTAGAAAACAGGAATTTGCAAGTGTTAAAATTTGAAGATAATTCCAAAACGAGTTACCCAAACAATACTGATCACTTATACGTATTTCTCTAGTCTGACAACACCTTTCACTTTGCCAAGAAACAAGAAACACGGTAATAGGCACAACTGAAAGTCATATGCATATTCATCAGGACACTTTTCATGTGCATATAATGCTTCCTAGATGATTTTAAAATGCTGATCCCCAGACAACCATTCTGTGCGTTCAAAGCAGGTGCTACAAACAGGAGTCTTTGGGCCTAGTTGGGTTGGGCTAAGCAAGGAGGAAGGAGTGGCGACTGAAATAATTTACCAAAGGAATGTCTAGTATGGCTCTCAGCAGGACCAGATCCCCGATGCGCTTGGACTTGACCTGTGAGGTGTTTCTCCATTTCCTTCATCTTAAAGGGTTCACTCCTTTCTCTCCAGGTGGTCTTTCACCTTTTCACTACAGTTTCCTGCTTGGAAGTGTTAGTCAGAACATAAGATGTTCTCAAATTAGTAAAAAGTAACATAGTAAAAGTGTGGACATGTTTTAAGGTATTTAAGTACTTTTATATTTCTTTCTTCTGGTGCTTTTCAATAGAAAATGGTTCGAGTCCCATTAATTGGCAACAGATGGGCTAAATGTAAGACTAAACATCATCTCATAGCATATCTCATCTAATCCTCATAACAGAGCTGAAAAGGGAACAGATTAGCTGAACAGTGGAAGGGAAGTAGCACAGCCAGGAAGCCAGCCTCAGCTCTCTGTGTATCAAGTTCAAGGGGGCTTGCTCTCTTGTCACCACATGTCCCAGTTTTATGCTCAGATCTCTTTGCAGATGCTGAAGACTGAAGCAGGTTCAATAAATGGCAGCCTTTCTGTATTCCAAATCAATTAAGAGATAGACAAAAGGAAGGGGACATAAGCAGGTCAAGAGGCCAGCTCTGTCGCCGCCGTTAAAGCCAGATTGTGGGATGGGGCTCAGACACACATCAGCAGCAGGCTTCCTAACACTGAACTCCAAAAGTAGACAGACTTGCTCATCTTCCTCGGGCACCATTAAGCTAGTGTTGGACTTCAAACATATCACATGATGAAGACCCAGGCCAGAATGTGTCTGGGAGATGGACGTGGTGGTCTGGGAACTTGGCTCCCTCTCTCCCTCCTCCTGAGGGTTCCTGGCTACATCCTTCTCCCAAACTCACCAATGCATCAAGTGAGGCAGAGAGAGAGGCCAGGAGCAATGCCTCCCCAGGGTCCCCTCTGTGTGATAGGCAGCATCGGGGCGGGTGAAATAATTTACCTTGCACTCCTGAATGTTTACTCTAAGGAGTTCTACACAGTGGGCATCCTAGGTGTTCAAATAAACATGGCGGCCCCCTGGCTGGTGAATGCATTAATATTACACCATACTTGCTGCCGAACTTGCTCCCACGAATCCATACAGAGGCCAAGATGTCAGGAAGTCCTTGTTTCCAGCACTTCACTGACTTACTACATGACCTAGGGCAAGCCACTTAACTAGTCTGTGTCTTAATGTCCCCATTAATAAAGTCTGTCTCCTTGATGGGAATCCTCCCTATGGAGACTCCTTCCATCACAGGCAGCAGTGAATGGATCTTGCAAACTCAGCTACAAAAAAGAGCCAGTCTGACAGGAGAGGACCACTCTATGCAGAACGGTCTGCCTCTTCCGAGAGTCCTTAGCAAACCATGTTTTGCTGGAGTTCCTCCTATTACACACCAACGTGGAGAATTCTCTGGAAAAGCCGCGGTGACTTTTCATCCAGAGTGTTGAGTGGATTGAGTAACAGTTAGGTTATTTCATGCCTCTTGAATGTTCAATGTCTGAGCAGCTACACGTACTCGAACCTATATTTTACCCCATTGACAGGCCCAGAAAGGACATATGGTTTAGATTTTTCGACAACACTCCATGTAAAAAGCTCTTCCTTTCAGAAGCATATTTTTAGAGTCTCTGAAGCTAAACTCTGGGGTGAATTTAATCCTTCCAGTCCTTGGGTCCAACCTGAAACCTAAACACAACTTTGTGTCAGTAAAATACACTGTTAACTGATATGTCAGAAAATCAATTAATTACTTTTAAGAAGCAGTTAAGAGTATCCCTACAATGCTGCCATATGAATTATTAAAGAATACAACAGAAGGGCCCCCACACCCACCCCAAGCCCTGTGTCATGGGGTGGCATGAAGACTGCATTCTACCCTGAAGCCTAGTTGAAAAAGTGCAAAGTTGAAGGCCCCCCCAAAAAAGAGAGAGAGAAAATGAGATGAGGCTTAAGGGATGCAATACTGTGGGCAGCAGGAGCTTGCTGGTGCTTCTGAATGCTGCCCCAGCAATAAGACTCTCAGTCCTGGGCTCTTGAACAGTTACACCTCTCTTTGCAGAAAACCTGCCCCCGTCTACATGGCTCCATTCATTGGCAGATAGGCAGCCCTGAGTCAAATCCCTATATGCTTTCTTCCTTCCCCAGAGCCCTGCTTATCCCAGAAAAAGCTCACACAGAGCCCTCTGCTCCCTCCTGCATCTGTCAATTCTATGCCTGCCTACAGCCCAGAGTGGGCCAGTTGGGTGTGACCCTGAGGCCAGGGGCTTCATCTGTCCCCAGTTGCCATCCACTAACAAGACTTAGCTCAGACCCAGTCACACTCATCCATACATGTTCTATATATCTGGGAATGATTTAAGACTGACCTGAAATTTCAGAGACGCATCAAACTTGGATTCCCCAGATGTAGAGAGAATCCCTTCCCGTTCCGCTTAGCCTGAATCCCAAAGACTAGGAGAGCCATGGAAACAGTGGTCTGCCGTTGCCACATGAGGGGCAGGGGGAGGAGGGGCACTGGGACCAGGGGCTCTGCAGATGAGTCTTCCTTGCTGTGTTTCTTTGCTTTTGATTTGGCCAGAAATGTTTAGCATCGGGGTGAGGAAAGCCATACATATGCATCACGAAAGCATCAGAAACTGTGTTAGGAAGCAGGCTCTTGCTACTTTAGCCCAGTTGTGGTCATCTCTGTGTCCTGACCTCTGAGGTGCTTTCTTAGGTCATTGACCCTGTCAACTTCCAAAGCCCTCAAGGCACCAAGAGGGGCAAAACAGAAGGGAGGTTTCCCAGGCTCCAAGACTTACTGGAACCCAGTGATTTAAATAACAAATTGCAGAGGGAAATTTGTTATTGGTGTTTTGTTTTGTTTTTCCTCCCCATTAGTCAACACCTGGAAGCAGTTATCTCCTCACTCTGAGATATTTGGGCTGACTCAAGGTACAACAGACTGGAGGGGAGGTGGCAGCTATAGCCCATTCATTCATTCATTCATTCCTTCATTCATAGAAAGTATTTATTGAGAATCTACACAGTTGCAAGTACTTTTCTAGATACTGGGAACTCTCCAGCAATGAAGAGGACAAAGGTTCTCCCCTGCAGCACCCATTCCCTTCTAGGGTGGAAGTGGAAGATAAATAAGTTAGCACAGAAATTGAAAAGGACAAATGCAATGATGAGAGAAAATCAGCGTGTGTGGATTGATAGGAGGGATGGTGCAGGGGCTGGGAGTAAGGTCACTTTAGCTGTTGCTTTAACAGATGGTGTTTGGGCAGCCATGGGGAAAACCAGGGGCCCAACTGATCCAGGCAAAGGGAAGGCACATGACAAGGTCCTGAGGCAGGAAGAACTTGGTGTATCTGAAGGATAAGATGGAAGTTGTAGCAGAGCAGACTGAGGGACACAGGCTGTCTGCGAGGGCAAAGCGGTGGCTGGGCCTATTCACCCAGAGCGTGGAGTTCTGAGTATCTGAGTTCTGAGAAAGACTTCACAGAATTTGGTTAGAGGAGAGACATGATCTGAATCACATGGGTCTCTGCCTACCAGGCGGCTGTGGGGCTGGCCAGAGGGGCTACTGCCTATGCTCACCGAAAAGTCCAGCACTGACCAGACTGTATCCCCTCCCTCCATCACAACATGGATCCAAAAATGACTGCAGGTGCATGGCAGATCTCTCCATCTCTCTGTGCCTCACTGATCTGATCAAGACTAAGATCCCCCTCCCAGGATTGCCATAGGCAAGCTGTCCATTTTTGTAGACACTGGTTGCTATGATTGTCAGCATTTTATCTGTTTATTTTTTTTCCTTTATTCCCTACATCATCCCCAGAAATATGTTTTTGATGCTGATTTCTACCAACTTTTATTTAGCAAGCATTTATGGAGCACCTACTCTTCATCTCCCTGGGTCCTGTACAACCATGGGAAAAGCTTCCCTGAGTTAAATCAGGAAGCCTCCCTTTACCCCACCACCCCTCCCCCCAGAAAGCCCAGCGAGGTTTTCTGTGCCCTCCTCAGCGGTCTTGTATTGCAGTTTTATGCCATACTGAAATGAAGTTCTTAACCTGTGCAGTAGAAGTCCTGACCGGTCTGTGATTCACCAGCAAGCACCACCCCTCCCCCATAGCGCCTGGGACAGCCAGGGTGGGCGCCTTCCAGCCGCAGAGGGCTCTGTCTGGTGTCTTCAGATCAACCAACAGGTTCCCGTGGAGGCAAAGGAGGGCTTCACTCTGGTATCAAGGGCTAGAGGACAAAGGGTGAGAGGGACTTCTGTATTTGCATTGAGCTTTCATTATGCAGTTGTTGTCTTCAGAAAGACTTTCATTTGTTCTTAGTTCCCAGAAGCCTAAAGGAATTCCCCACCAGAAAAAAAAAAAAAAAAAAAAAGTTTTGAAAATGATCTCCGTCATTGATAATTTGATAAGGAAATTACAAAAAGAAGAAGAGCTGGGAGAGCCTTGAGCCCTCTAGCCAGTGGGGGGAAAGCAAGAGAGGCATTGGCCTTTGCTTGCTCACCAGACTCCCGGGAGCCACAAGGCATGACTCAGGCCCACAAACGCAGGTTTGGGTTTCCCAGGATGGCAGGCACACAGGGAGGGGGTTGTCCAAGCACCATGGGCAACGGAGGGCCCGGCCATGAACAAGGAAGGCGTTGGTGCTGGTTTGCCGAAGCTGATCCCAGAGTCAGTTTACAGAAATCTTGATGTTTAAAACTGCAATCTGTTGCCTGTTTCCATGTCCACGCTGGCCTGTGGGCGTGCTGCACACCCCAAAACACTGCAGGCTGACCCACTCACACCCCAGCCAGTAATGGTTTCTAAAAGGGGAAAGAGTAGAATGAAGAAAAAGAGAAAGACGTGGGGGGAGAGCCCAGGGGGGTTGGTGAGAGGAGCTACCATCCTAAAGATCAAGTTTTAATCTTGTGAAGATTTCTCTGTTCCTTTCTACTTTCAACTAAGAAAAAAGCTCATCTCCTGTTACAGAGGATGGCGGGGCGGAACCAGAGAGCCCCGGGATGCCCCCCAGGGCACCACTCTCCATACCTATTCTGGAGATGGGCAGGATATCAAACAGAATAGCACCTCGTTTTCTATTCTTTCCTTTCTTTTTTTTAAAAAAAGAAATATGATATGGCCCTTATAAGAATATGCTTGCTGCAGCCCCTGAGCAGCCCGAGGAGGCTGCCTCTGTGCCCAGAGGGAGGACGGACTCCCTCTTCATCTGTCCCACTCTGTCCTCCTTTCTACTCTGATTTTCACAGTTACAGGCTGGGGGTTGACAGGAGATGTGCAAAAAATGAAAGGGGGGGGTGAAGTTATAAACCTATCTGATGGGATCCAAATGGGTTCCATCTGTTTCCACATAAAGGAGATATAAATTATAAGAGCAAGCATGACTTCTTACTGCAAGGGTCGCTGCTTGGTTCCAGGGAGCACCATATGAAATGAAAGCAAAGCAGGAGTCTTAGGAAGACTCCGGCTGCCGTCTAGAAGCCACACAAGGAAGAGGGCATAGAGCCGGCCACGTGTGAGTTCAGCCCTGCCGTCGGTGTGCATTTCTACGATCCAAGACAAGCATTTGGGGATTTGATGAGCTGAAAACCAAAAGGCAGAAAGTATTTGCCTGGGATAATCTGTTGCACAATGCCTTGAAAATACATAAGATGATACCTCTTATGCCCCACCGCACATACACACGCACATGTACACACGTCCCGCACACACACACAGACCCTAAGAAGCTCTATTGGGGCAGAAAGATCCGTGACTCTGTCCCTCTTCCTTCAGAATCATAGAGAAGGCTTTTGCATACCCTAAATCATTGGTCACATTCAGTGTCTATGCAAAAGAAGTTCAAAGGCCGACCCTGACAAAGGGACCCTGACAAAGGACGTTTGGAGAGGATAAAATGTCCGATAAAACACACACAGAGACTTTAGCAATAAAGACCTGCCAATTAGGAAAGAGGGGCTTGGGCAGCGGGTGTGAAGCCAACCCTGTTATCTACAGCTTCAGCATTCAGAGATAGTGGCCTCGAGCAGAAGGCGTTATCTGCTCCACAAGAAGAGAGATGGCAACTCCCCCAAACCATCCTGTCTCAAAGCCCAGGAAGCACCTTGCAGAGGACTTGGTGCAATATTTGCGTCGCAGCCCGCGGTGACAGTTAAAATAGTGTCACAACAGAGCATTGAGCAACGGCCTTGTCGTTCCAGCCCACTTTCCCCCTGGAGGGACAAATAGGACATTCGGATGACATTTTTTGGTTCCCCCTTTGCTTTCAGTTTAGAATACTAAAGAGAGAAAAGAGACATTCTTCCTTCCACCTTTCCAATAGAATATTTTTTTTTAAATCCCTTTCCGATTGACATTTCAGGCAGGACATTAGTAATAGTTACTGTTTGCATTTCACTGTGGTATTCTTGAGACTTTCAAAGGATTCCTCATATCTCTTCTTAGAGATTTATTACTCGGCCCCCACAACTTCTTCAGGGCTGGAGTTTAATTTATGTGATTGCAATCAGGAAACCGCTTTTAAAGGGAAGAAATCAATTTAGCTCTTCATGAGTTGTAAATTTTCTGTAAATAAAATTTCACAAGATCCTGCTTTTTTTTCTTCTTCCCCAACAAGTAACAACATGGCTGTTGGCACGGCAGCCAGTTTGGGGAAGGACTCTAATGAGCAGGTCAGGGGGTCCCAGATCTGCCACTGTTGCAGGACCCTGGAGAAACCGGTCATTTTCAAGAGCTCCCTTTCTCTCTCTTCTCATGAACAGAGCATACAAAGCATTTGCTGAGGCTGTTTTCAACCTCTTGACAGGATTTGATGTTATTCCATGAAAGGGAATTTAAAACCTCTTCCCCCTGGTTTGTTTTGTAATGATCCTTTGCTGATGATGACTGTAGTTTTTCGAAGTTCTCCAACAGTTATGATTTACCTTGGGCTTCTTGAGAACTTTGACAATGGTGGGACTCGAGGGCCAGCGAGGACACCGAGGCACGGGGAAATTAGGAGAGAATCATAGAGAATTACACACTGAGTCACGTCACAAAATGAGTACCAAGTGGGGATGGAGGGGAGAGCATTTAGGCCAGAGGCCTTCAGATCTTTTCCAATAGCCAGCAAGGGTAAGAAGAGAATTGTATGCCTGACTCAGGAGTTGGAAGGGCCCATCAAGACAGGCTTCAGGATGCAATCCTTTCTCTCACTACTTGCAAAATTCTGTTTCCCATTTACTCCCTTCTATTTCTTTCTCTTCCCTTTCTTTAATTGTTACTATAACAATAATAATCATTTTGTTTAGTTTACAACGAATGAGTGGGTCACAGTCTATGGTTTTGGAAGTCACCATTCAGAACGTCTTACACGGCACCATTCTGTCTTTTTCTAAATCAGAAGTCACGATGCTCTTCTCAGAGTTCCCAGCCCATAAGTGAGTGCCAAGTGGGGTTCTCCTGTCGTGGGCTTCTTGCTCTGTAGCGAGCCCCCCAAGTCTGTATACTAAGGAAGCACGGTCCTGAGAGTCAAGCCTTCCACCGGAGGCAGCTCATGACCCTCGGGGCTTTGAATCTACCATCAAGTCCTAATAAATAATGAATACTAATGACAAGACACCTATTTGCATTGTACTCCCAATAGTCAGAAGGAGAACTGGGGCTGCTCCCTAAAAATGGCATATGGCTCTCTAAATAAAGGGCTTTAATGCATTTTATATTTAAACTATAAGGCCATGGGCTCAAACCCAAATTGAGATGGACTCTGCTCCTTAAGTACATTCTGGAAAAGTCGCTGAAATATTTATCCATCTATCTGGGTTCAGTATCTCTAAAGCAGCTCATTCCCTTGCACCACACATCTAGAGCGGACCTGTTAGCAAAACCTCCTTGACCTGGGCAGGGAATGCCTGTCAGGAGCAAAGGCAGTCCTTTTGGAAAGTCATTGTCTAGGAAACTTCTTGCTTGAGATATACGAAGAACACTGTTTCTAACACAGAGACACACACAATTCAGAGACTGATTTCTGTCTGCACCTGGTCAAATTCTTCCTTTCTGTGCTCCATCTCAATGAGGCCACATTGCTTAACCCCTGAAGCCTAAGGGGATCAGAGTTCTCAACTTAATAGGATTATTAAGAGGATTATAGGTGATAATGCCTGGGAAGTCCCTGCCCCAAGATCTCTAACTCAGAAGTAGCTCACTCATTGTTAGAGACCATTATTATTTGCCCAATAATACTTGCTAAGTCATCAGAACCGTATTAGCACTAATAAGGCTTTCCCTTTTGATGAGTCAATTCCCCAGGCTGCTTCTCTGTTCTTGTAAGCTAGGATCCCTCAGTGGGTCCCCCCAGAGGTCAAACCACCCTGTCTCTTGACTTCAGGTATTTGAACCCCCAAACGTAGTAAAGCCTAGCTGCTGTCATGTTATCAAGGTTGTTCCTGAAATGATAAATTATTTCCTCAACCTACGAAGTCAATCGTATCTACGCTTACGTCTTCTTAATGGTCTTTTTAAAAATAGAAAAGGCTCACATTTACTTTTAAAGATCCAAAATTTTGTCTCAGAGGGGAACTTAGCTTTTCTCAGGAATGCTGACTTAGAAGGCAAGTCACAAGGGCCTTTCTTCCTTCTGTTCCAAGCAAAATAAACAGACCTCCAGCAGAGAGAAGGTTCTCTGTTGTAGGTCGCTGCTGAGGCGTTGTTTTGGGTAGATGTACTTTGGAATTCAAAATGCCAAAATCTTAAAGACCAATAAGGGAAAGATATTTTTTATAGATTTTTTTTTTTCCCCAACCCTAGGTGCGGGGGAGGACACAGACCTTCTTGATGGGCTTCAGGTGATCCAGCAGTTTCTAGATTCTTAGCCACTTTTCTTTTTCAGTTCCATATATTTCGAGCTTAGTAAAAAAAAAGAAGAAAACATTCCAATTGTTCTGTAGCCTTTCTCTCCTGTGTGATTGTTGTTTCCATATCCCTTCCTAGGTTGTATCTGAATTTGTATCTAATTTTACTGGTAAGGATTCTAAAATACTTTTAAATATAAAGATGACTAGTAACAGAATAACATTCTCATTAAGGAAATTTTTCTTCTATTGCTTTACCTTTAAGGCAATATCATGTTTTTGCTAAAGAAATGTCTCGGTGGGGGTGGAGGGGGTGGGGTGGAGGTATGGTGAATCCAATCTTCATTTTTTTTCTAATCAGGGGGAAAAAATACACAAAAGTGAAATTAAGATTCCAAGTAACTTTATTTTCTTCTCATTCCTAGTTAACCAGAGATCATATCCACTTCCACTTTAATTGGGAAGGGGGAAGGGCGTGGAAATCATTTCAGGAACGGAATGAAAATTGTTAGCCTCTATGTGCCTGAGGCAAAAAGAGAAGAAATGAAATCACCTATGGGCTTGGTTAGTGAGGGGGAAGAATTCTACATCCTGCACTTTGCTTCATGTCCTTCTTGCATTTGCCACTGTTAAATCACCCTCTTCACAACAGTGTGGCACTCAAGAGAAGAGGTCTGCCGAGGTGGCTTAGACAGGACCCGCCAGGCAGTTTCTGTACAGGGTCTCTTCTTCGCTCAGCTCACCCTGGAGCTGGCTTCCTTTGACGATTCAGCCCTGTGTTTGCTTAAGTTTTCTTCTTTCCTCCTTAGAAGTCCACTTCATTATACAATGTCTCCAGCAAAAGATTTCTTGGCGAGGGCACCTGGGTGGCTCACTGGGTTAAAGCTTCTGCCTTAGCTCAGGTTATGATCCCAGGGTCCTGGGATGGAGGCCCGCAGCGTCGGGCTCTCTGCTCGGCAGGGAGCCTGCTTCCTCCTCTCTCTCTCTGCCTACTTATGATCTCTCTCTGTCACATACATACACACATACATACATACATAAATAAATAAGTAAATAAATAAATATTTTTTTAAAAAAGATTTCTTGGCTAAACAAATCATTTCTACTTTAGAAGTAAGGAAATACATTAGATTTGGGATCTTTTCTCTCTAAAAGGTAAGATGCTCCCTAAGTTGAGAACTTGACCATCTCAAAACATCTTAAAAGTCAATATTTTTTATAGTTCAGGTTCACATTTATTTAAGTACTTTCTGCCTACCCTTTTTCAAAACTTACCCTGGAATGCTGTATTAACCACCAATGCTTTGAAATTCTTCACATGCATTTGGATTGTTTAAGGTAACTAGAGAAGGAAGAAAAACGGAAGTCCTTTATACTCAGGAAACATCAGCGCACTCATTGGTTTGGAGTTCAACTAGAAATGAACTAGACTTCATTTGGGGCTTGTTTGTCTTCATGATGGAGCAGCCATCTGTTCCTTTCCTCTTCGTATTTAAAAAAAAAAAAAAAACTGCCTTCTCTAAAAAAAATCTGTGATAAAAAGTCTTCAAATGTTGGGGCACCTGGGTGGCGCAGTCGGTTAAGCATCTGAATCTTGATTTCAGCTCAGGTCATGATATCAGGGTTGTGAGATCAGTCCTTAGTTAGGCTCTGAGCTGGGTGTGGAGCCTGGTTAAGATTCTCTCTCCCCCCTGCACCCTATCACTGCTCTCTTTCTCTCTTTCTCTTAAAAAAAAAAAAAAGGCTTCAAGTGATGCTTTATGCTTAGTCATTTTTAATAATTTTGGATGTTCTCTGCATATTGCTTTCATTGTACATAGGGGTATTACTTGGAAATTAGCACACAGATGTTCATTTTTCAGACATTTTTGTTTAATTTTGTTACAAATTATTTTTGCCTTTCCCCTCTACCTTTCAAGAACAGGTGCCCTCTATAGAATTAGTACCATTTATTCATTCCAAAAAAGAAAAAAAAGTAGCAAAATTTGCTTTGATTTTTTTTTTGAAAACCCGATTTAAAAATAGCAATTTTCCAAGCAAGCACAAAACAATCATATCAAAAAGTTTAAATCTTACCTACCTTTTTATTGAGAAATAAACAATGATGTGCCATAAGAACTCACCACAAAAGTTTTTAAAATCCCCTTTCATCATGTGTATGGTACACTATTCTTAAAAATGTGATTATTCCAAGAACATAATAATATGATATTAATGTAATCTTAAAATATATAACCAACCATTACAATGCAGACCTTAGGATTTGTATAAGACAGAAAATGTAATTATGTAGAGAATAGAATGATCTCTTCTATTATTGCTTTTTTTTAAAATGTTTTTTTATTTCATACTGCAAGGTGAAATTTTCAGGCTTATGTGGAGCGTGGTAATTTCATTAGACAACAGAGCAGAGCATGATAGTCTTAGACCCACTGTTTCATACAAAATGCTGTTTTTCTGGATCTGCAGATAGAAAGATTAACATGAGAGGGTCTGCTTTCTCATCAGAGAGTGGAGAACACTGTAAGACCAACATTTGACAATTTATTGCTTATAATCAGTATAGATTTCTCAGCAATTCCTCATAAACCTACACTTCTTACACCCTCTTGATTCTTCAGCAGATTCCTGTGTTCGGGACAGGTGGTTGATTCAGCACCCAGGATGTATCTCAAGCATCTACAGTCCCTCTCTAATGATTTCTGCTGTGAGAAATTTCTCTACCATCTGTGGGGGACCACAGATAGGACAATTGTATTAAGTTGATTCTGGACTCCCCTTTTTCCTCCTTTCCCTCCCCATTCAAACTCCAAATCCTACACTGATTTAGGTCAGTGTTCAACCAGGTCAATTTCTCACCAGTCCAAATGGTATTTATGTGTAAATGTTCATGGTGCTGATCATTTTGTAGGCCAGAAAAATGAGGCTGGGCTGAGGTAGGTATCCAAGTGGCCCTGGGCCGTCTGGCTAGTCACACACTGAAGCCTCCTTCAAGATGTGCTGTACCTCCCTCGGCAGTGGAGACTGCTGAGACGTCGGCTGGGCACTCTTGATCAGAAGTACTGGGGGTTACTGCCTATGTTCTCCTCTAGGATTTTAATAGACTCCTGTCTCACGTTGAGGTCTTTCATCCATTTCGAGTTTATCTTTGTGTGTGGTGTAAGAGAATGGTCTAGTTTCATTCTTCTGTATGTAGCTGTGCAGCAATGGCCACAATCACCAAACTGTGGAAGGAGCCAAGGTGCCCTTCAACAGATGAATGGATAAAGGAGATGTGGTGCATATATACAATGGAATACTATGCCTCCGTCAGAAAGGATGAATATATAACTTTTGTAGCAACATGGACTGGATTGGAAAAGATATGTTGAGTGAAATAAGCCAAGTAGAACAAGTCAAGTATCGCATGGTTTCACTTACTTGTGTGCATAAGGGATAATATAGAGGACAGTAGGAGAAGGAAAGGAAATGGGAAGTGGGGCAAATTGGGGATGGAGACAAAACATGAGAGACTTTGGACTCAGAAACAAACTGAGGGTCTTGGAGGGGAGGGGAGGGGAGAGGGTGGGTGGATGGGCAAGCCTGGTGGTGGGTACTGACGGCATGTATTGCATGGAGCACTGGATGTGGGGCATAAACAATGAATCTTGGAAAGTTGAAAAAAATAAAATAAATTAAATTAAAAAAGAAGTACTGGGGCTTATGTTGGTTGCATGAACCATATCATCATTCATTCAAATATGCCATCAATAACTCCAAAACTTAACTTCTGCTGTGGGGAGGGAAGTGAAGGTTTTTGCCCACCATCATCCCATCACTTGAAGATATATATATATATATATATATATATATATATATCTGCCCTGTTACCCACCATGGTCCACATCTAACATCATGTGGTCCCCCTCACTGCTCTATCAGCTCACAAGGGATCGTTGGGCTCATTTTATCAAACTGAACTACACTTCCTCCCCAGCCCTCCTTCCTATGTCTAACAGTTCAATAACTGGTTAAATTGACTGATCTAGTTGTTTTTAAACATACATGTTGCATAGGGGGAAAAAATCATACCTTCCTTTCATAATAGGAAAGGAAAGGTAAATCATAAACACAAAGAATAAAATAAATTGCTTCCCTGGGGGAGGAAAGTTCACTGTAGAATGACTGAGGGGAGGCCCAAGGCTCTTGTGCATTCTTTTTTTTTTTTAATTGTGTTAAGTTAGTCACCATAAAATACATCATTACTTTTTGATGCAGTGTTCCAAGATTCGTTGTTTATGTACAACACCCAGTGCTCTGTGCAAATATCCCACCACCAGAATCACCCATCCTCCCAGCCCCCTCCCCTCTAAAACCCTCAGTTTGTTTCTTTTTTTTTTTTTTAAGATCTTATTTATTTATCTGACAGAGAGAAACACAGCCAGAGAGGGAACACAAGCAGGGGGAGTGAGAGAAAGAGAAGCAGGCTTCCCGCGAGCAGGGAGCCTGATGTGGGGCTCAATCTCAGGACTCCAGGATCATGACTTGAGCCAAAGGCAGTCGCTTAACCAACTGAGCCACCCAGGCGCCCCCCTCAGTTTGTTTCTTAGAGTCCACAGTCTCTCATGGTCCATCTTCCCCTCCAATTTCCCCTCTGTGCATTCTTTCCAATATTCATTCATTGATTTTTTTTTTATTTGACTTTAGTAAAATGCTGTGCTGTGTCTCATCCATCGTGGCAGGAATGGCTTTAAAGATAGTAACTGACTTTTAGCCTAAAGTAAAGCAGCTTTAGAAATTATAGCTGTGTTATAGACTAGGCTTCTGTCACCCACCAGAAAGGTTTACTGCTGTAACATTCCCCAGTGAGGGGACTCAGAACCATGGGAAAGCACATAAAGTCACCTCCCTGTTCAGTAGATTCTGAGATGCTTCTTGATGCTTGAGTGCTTTCCCATACCGCTGGGATAAAGGGGTATCATTCAAAGAGGAGACCAGTTCCATGCACAGAGAGTGGTTTCTCAACCTTGCCCTGACAATTACCTTCTGCCTATGGCTAATGAGCCAAAGAAAATGTGTAGAAGATCCACATCCCTTCTAAGTCTCCACACATCAGCCTCTTGACATCAGCTCTGTGCTCAACCCACAAGCTCAGGGATGGAACCTAGGTACGTCTGCCCTAAAGAGCTGCTTGAACCTTCAGAGGTTCCCAGCAGTCCCTGAGGATCAATGCAGGGAGGTAGAGCCAGTAGTTTCTCTAACAGATTTGGCCCCATATATCCTCCTTTGTTATTTTTTCTGAGCACTGGAGGACAGAGAAGATAATCCACTCTAATTTAGACCAACAGCTGTCTCACCAGTTTGAACTAGAAATGTATTTTAACTAGAATATTGTCAGCAAATTGACTTATTGAGCAATTCTTTGAAAAAAAATGCTATCCTTCAGAATAAACCTGTTTACAGGAAATGGGGAATTGGGGAATGAGTATCATTTAGCCACTTCACAATTCTATTTTAAAATCATGGCCTATTAAAAATAGAGTATCTTGTTCTAATGTGTGTTGCTTACATGAAATTCAGAGAAAACCAATTTGTTGTAAAAGAAAGAGACAAGAGATGCTTCGGCAATCGTCTTTGAGAGCTCATGCAAGCCCGAGCAGTGTTGTAGAGGCTGAGCCATCGTCAGTGGCTGGTAGACATTAAGTGCAAGTGAACGATGCATGAGGTTGATCTGTGGCTCCTCCGTGGCTAAGATACAGCAGTGCTGTGGACTGTGGTTAGTAGGCTTTTGCAGTTCAGTTGTAGTCTCTGTCTGTGTGTCCTTCTGCCTCTTCCTCAGTCAAGTGATACTGTAATACAAATTCTGAACTTTGCTTCAGGACAGCCCAGAGGGAACATACGTGTCAAGATGGATGCATTACTCATTGGCCTTTCCTTATAACAAGGGTAAAAACAGGGCTCACTCGAACTCTGGCCCAATAGTAACAACACTGCTATGCAGAGGGAATTAGTGTCTTGAGGGGTCGCTCTAGAACTGTGCCATCCAAATAGTAGCCACTGGCCAGAGTGAATTGAGATATGCTATCAATGTAGAATACACATAGGACTTCGAAGGCTTATTGAAGAAAGAAAGGGAGGGAGAGAGGGAAAAGAGAAAAGAAAAGAAAAGAAAAGAAAAGAAAAGAAAAGAAAAGAAAAGAAAAGAAAAGAAAAGAAAAGAAAAGAAAAGAAAAGTAAAAATACATAAATGATTTTTATATTGATTTCATATTGAAATGAAAATGTCTGAGATGGGCGCCTGGGGGGCTCAGTTGGTTAAGCGACTGCCTTCGGCTCAGGTCATGATCCTGGAGACCCGGGATCAAGTCCCACATCAGGCTCCCTGCTCAGCGGGAAGCCTGCTTCTCTCTCTTTCAGTCCCTCTGCTTGTGTTCCCTCTCTGGCTGTGTTTCTCTCTGTCAAATAAATAAGTAAAATCTTTAAAAACATAAAAAAGAAATAAAAAAAGAAAATGAGATATACTGAGTGAAATAAAATATATTATTAAAATTAATTTCACCCATTTATCTTTTTTAATGTGGCTCCTAGAAAATTTCAAATTATGTAGATGCCCCACATCATATTTCTATTGGCAGAGCTGTCCCAGAATGAGAAGGAACACCCACATTGTTTGGATGAAACTTCTCAGGATCTAATAAAGAACTTGACTAGTGATAGGATAATGACACAGACCGTCTTGCAACCTGGTTACAATGGCTGGTCACAGCTAGGTGCTCCAGAGGCAAACTGCATGGGTTGAAATTGGGCCAATTACTCTGTTTCTTCACAGGTAAAGTGAAGGGAAGAACCATGGGCCATTTGGTGCCAGAGGGTTAAATGGACGTATATGTGTAAAGCAAGCATTTGATGTAAAGTCTGTTACATGACGCACAGATGAAAGGAAATTCTACTATCCCAGTTGTGTTAGTTGGCTCAGGTTAATCTCATAAAATGCCATAGATGGGGTGGCATCAACAATTGGAATTTATTTCTTACAGTTCTGGGGCTGGAAGTCCAAGATCAGGGTGCCGGCACAGCCAAGTTCTGGTGAGAGCCCTCCTCCTGGCTTTCAGATGGCTGACTTCTCACTGTGTGCCCACCTGAGGGGGAGAAAGAGAAGGAATGATCTGATCTCTTCTCCTAGGAGCACCAATCCCATCATGAGAACCCCGCCTTTGTAACTTCATCTAAAACTAATTACCACCCACAGGCCACACTTAATACCATCACACTGGGGCTTAGGGCCTCCTCATATGAATATGGGGTGGGGGGGACATCAACATTCAGTTCATAACAACAGTTTGAAAAGCCAGATCAGAAATAACCTTGATGTCAATTTGCATTTGGCAATGTTGTTTAACAAAACCTCTCTCGTGTGCTCTTGTGTGCTGGACACAATGTTTGCAGGATACTGAGCAGGTGCTCTTGCCTTCTCTGAATGCTTTCAGAATTTGCTGGAAAAGGGGAATCTCCGACCGCACCCAAAGCTGCTGAATCAGCATATGTACTTAACCAGATTCCCAGGGGCTTCCAAAACACATTCAGTTCACGCAGTGCTATCTAGATATTCAGGAAGGAGGAAGCAGCCTCACCAGCAAATGTCTGAAGTCTAGTGGTTATGTGTTTGCATGGGGGTGAAGGTGAATGAGAATACAGTAAGACAATTCTACAGTTGACGTGAAGGGAGCCCCAAAAAAGATATCCTTGCTCCCCAGTGATCAAGAACCAATAGTGGGGCAGCTGAAGTAGTCATGCAGGCAGGGATTAAAACATCAGCTTTATCACCGACGATATGGGGAGCCCATGGCTCAGAATATGGCTTTTTGCCCGGAACCCCAGAAAATAGAGACTTACTCATTAGCACACGGGCAGTGCTTCCCCGAAACAAAAAGGGGAGGGGAAAAGCATGCTTGGAGTACTAATTTTCTATTGCTGCCGCACTACCAAATTACCACAAATTTAGCAGTTTACACCACATCCACTTATTAGCTCATAGCTCTGTGAGTCAGAAGTCCAGCTGGGCTCCAGGGAGCTCCCAGCTCAGACACAGGCCAAAAACCAAGGTGTTGGCCAGGCTGAGCTCTTATCTGGAGGCTTTGAGGAAAAATGCACTTCCAGGCTTCTGCAGGTTATTGGCAGAATGCAGTTCTTCAGGATTGCAAAATAACATCCTGTTTCCATGCTGGCTGTAGCCAAGGTTCACCTACAGTAACTAGTCTCCATTCTTGCACGTGCTTCCTCCATCATCCAACCAACAATACATGCGCATTAGATTCTTCTTTACCTCATTTCTGTCCCAGCCTGGGGAAACTCCACTTTTAAAGTTCTCATGTGATTAGATGAGGCCACCAGGATAATTGTCCTTTTGGTTCACTCCAAGCCAACTGATCAGTGACACTGATCACAAGAGAAAAACTTCTTCTGCCAAGTAACATGGCCAGGACATGACACCCCCTCCTATTCACAGTCCTACAGATTAGGATGGGAAGTCTTAGGGGTCCATTTTAGGATTTTGCCTACTATGCCTGGTTTCCATTCCCAAAGCTACTAACCAAGCAATTTAGTCTTTTATGCTGGAGGATGAATGGGATTGTGGCAAGGGGCCAAGAGGTTTACATCAAAGAATGTCACTCAACATAGAAATGAGGAATGTCACTCTACATAGAAACGTGAAGTCATCATTTCCCTCTTACCCACCCCACTCCTCAATGTATTCAGATAGCTATAATACAAAATAAAATATAGCTCAAGGGTCACTCAGAGGACATGGAGAACACGAGGAAGCATATATTTTGTCCTTGAGAGAAAATTTCACCTGAGACACGGGAATCTGACCCCACTCCCAAGGTGGTGATGGAAGATAGCCCTTAATCCTGCAGAACCATGCAGAACAGCTTGCTCTGAAGTTGGAGTGCATAGGGGATGCATTCTGTGACAGAGCCTGCAGAGCAGTGGTATGGCAGATCAATCTGGAAGTATTATATGAAACTAATAGAAGCTCATTTGTGGGAGACCTTTGCAGGTGATCTGGTGAAAGTTCATGAGAACCTGAACCAGAATGATGGCAATAGGGATAGAAAAAGGGGGATAAATTATAAGAAAGAAACCCAAAAAAGCCCTCAGCAGCAGACTGGATGAGGTCAAAGGTAAATCTATGGATCCAACCTGAGGAACCAGAAGAATGATGGTGCAATGAGTGAAACAAGAAGAGCTGGGTTGGGGTGGGAGCTGGTGAGTCTGACCTTCAGTAAAATGTGCATGGCAAATGTTAATTTTCTCACATGTCTTCCATCTTCAACACACACACACACACACACACACACACACACACACACACCTCAACTTTGGACTTTCCCTCTCCTGGCCACCCCACCTTTCTCCTCCCTCCTCCACAAAGCACTACCTACCTCCCCCTCCCTACATCTATTCACTGACCCCCATCCTCTGTTCTGCTGAATGTCTTCTAGCAAAGGTTACCAGGTCTCCCCTAGAGACAAATCCAATGTCATTTTTTCAGTTTTCATCCTCATGGCATCTCCTTGGCCTTGACCTTTGAGACATGCCTTTCCTCTCAAAATTTCCATGTTCTTGGGGTGCCTGGGTGGCTCACTTGGTCAAGTGACTGCGTTCGGCTCAGGTCATGATCCCGGAGTTCCTGGATCAAGCCCTATATCGGGCACCCTGCTCGGTGGGAAGCCTGCTTCTCCCTCTCTTACTCCCCCTGCTTGTGTTCCCTCTCAAGCTGTGTTCCTCTCTGTCAAACAAATAAATAAAATCTTTAAAAAAAATTTCCATGTTCTTTTGTTTTAAAGACTCTATTCTCTCTACTTTCTCTTCCTAGCTCCATCTTTTTCTAATCAATTCCTCAGATGTTGATGATCTTGGACTCTGTCAATGTTCTCTTCTCCCCAGACACAGTCTCTGTACAATGTGAAGCCACTGTAGATCTGTGAAGACCTCTTCCCTCAATTCCTGGCTATTTTCCCTACTAGCACGCATGGCTCCATTCTGTTCATGCAAAACTGGATTCTTGTGTCTACCTCCAAACCCCTTCTCGTCTGGTCTTTCCTACCACTGGTAATGGTGCCTGGGCCAGAAGTGGGGAAGACTCCTCTCTCCTCCCACTACCATCCTTCTTCCATCTCCATTGATCCCACCTTAATACAAATGTTCACAATTCCTTGTGTGACAACCACAATAGTTCCTCTGCTCCTCATCTCCACCCCCTCCCACTCACCTCTCCACCCTGACAGATTTACTTCCCTCTAACTTGTATTAGTCATGTTGTTCTTCAGATTTCAAGACTCTGATAGAACCCATTGCCCCTGGGGCACCTGGTGTCTGCCTTCAGCTCAGGTCATGATCCTGGAGTCCTGAGATTGAGCCCTGTATTGGGCTCCCTGCTCAGTGGGAAGCCTGCTTCTCCCTCTCTCACTACCCTTGCTTGTGTTTCCTTTCTAGCTGTGTTTCTCTCCATCAAATAAATAAATAAAATCTTAACCAAAAAAAAAAAAAAAAAAGAACTCATTGCCCTCACACTGAAGTGCAAATTTCTTCAGGTTTGTAAGCTGCCTATGACCTGTCTTCATGTCTGCCAGTATTGTGTCGTGGTAAGCACACTGATCCCAAGCTCACATCCAACTATATTCTGGTCACATCCACTGACATGTGGCTCTGTTTCACAAATTCACATGTTTTCCTGCTGATCCTTCTTCCGGGAGCAGCTTCTCCCCTATCCCTTCCCACCTCCATAAACTCTTCCTCCAGCCCTGCCAACCACCTGGTAAAAACCCACCTAGCCTCCAGGAATCACATCAGGTATCACCTCTACTATGAAGGAAGACCTTCCCAAACCCACCAGGTGCTATGCTCTTTTCTTTTTCCTGTATCTCTTCCCACCACCATCCTAGAGTCATGACCGACCGTCCATGGGCACTCAATAACACCATCATACTCCATTTCTCTCCTCTATTTGTCCTTTATTACCAACTAGCCTAGCACTCCACCAGGCACATAGAAAGCTTTAGACAAACGCTGAGGGAAGGAGATCAGATACTTCATATTTGGGAAAGTCCCAAAGATGTGATTTTGAATGAGTGGAGGCAGGAAAGGACTAGAAAGCCATTTGATATTTATTAAGAATTTAAAAGCTAAATGGACCTTGACTTGATCCTCAAACTCTGTGGATGGCCAGAAATAACTTCAGACTATGACTCCTAAACATTTGAGATTTGCAGTGTAAAGAATTTCAGGGACAGTGTCTAATGGAGACAATTAAACAGGGGAGGACTGAACTGACAGATGAGATTAGAGCTTAATTTCTCTAATGTGTGTGTGTGCATATGCGGGCAGAATAGAGTGACTTTTTCAAGTTTCTTAAACCCTCTGAATGCGAGGTTCCTCATCAGTAAAATGGAGGTGGTACTGGTATTGTGGTGAGGATTCATGTGTTCTTGCAGCAAAATATATAAAAGCATGTTAGCCATTACCTGGCATTTAGTAGCATTCAATGAGAGGAAGGAAGAGAGAAAGACATGAATCCATGGGAGAGGGCTGGTAGATAAGGGAGCCCAATCGAGCTCTTGCTGCCATAAACACCCAAGAGGTCTCCTGTCTTACAGATTAGGTTCTAGCACCTTTAATAAGTCTGAGCCACCTCCATAGGTGCCACCTCACCGACAGGCCAACCCTGCCCCTCCCCAGCTTCATGGTGTGTGGTCATGATCCCGGGGTCATGACCCCTTTCATACTTCCCTCTCTTTTGCCCTTGCTTTTAGGCTAAAAAAAAAAAAAAGAGAGAGAGAGAGAGAAATTCTGGGTTTGAAATATTAGGTGTATAAACAAAGCATTTGCCTTTCTACTTTGCTCCTGTTTCTCAGCCTGACATGGAAAGGCTTCTCAAGGTCTCACTAGAGACTTTCCAGGGCGGTTTCTGAGACTTTCTACTGGGTCTCTTTAGTATAAATGTGGCTGCCTTGTTAGTATTACTGTTGTGGATTCCTCCCCATGCTTATTAAAAATGAATGTACTAACTTCAGGGTACATTGGATATTTCTTACCTTATCATTCACAATTAGAGCAAATGATGTTTCCCTACTCTATTTTTTAAAAATCTTTATGGAGTTATTTTATGGATATACATACCACAGTCTTGATGTTTTGCTTTATTTTGTTTTAAGGGTGCTCCTTGGAGACAGTACCTATTTAATTGCTTTAATCTTTCATCATAGGGCAGTCTTTCAGAACCCCTTATTATTTTAGTTGCTCTTTTTGCTTCGGCAAAAAATATAAGACAGAGGAGCTGTAAATCTCGTTCTCCTGCCTATTTAAACAGCGTCTGGATTTTCTGAAATAATTACCTCCTTTCTTTGTTTGGAAAAAATATTTAAGATATATTAATATTGTGGAGTAAAGTTGAAAGCTTTAGGTCTGCAATTTTTTAAATTCGCAAATACTAGGGCTTTGAAAAGTGGTATATCTTCCATGTTAATCATTCAGTGCTGAGCATTATCAATACACAAAGCTGATCCAGTAATTTCAAGATCAGAACATTGCATGTAGATATGCAAAGGAAAGAGAAGTAGCTTCAGATGACTTTGCTTAATGGGTTTACCTATAACTGTATATGCAGCAGCATATAGTAAGTGATTCATATATGATATTGCCATATGATGGTTATTTTCAGTAATAATTGATAATATTTCAAGAATGTTATTGTACTTTCCAGAATGAGAGATTTCAGTTTAAATAATCTGCACCCTTAGCATAGGGAAGAAGAGTAAAGAAAACAAGGAGGAAATATTTCTAAACTGTCCTATTGGAAGCAAATTATGATAATATTTACCTATCAGTTTGTTTCTTTTAAAAGATGTATTCAAAATTATTTACCTTTATGGCTTTATAAAACTTATTTTTACTTCTTTTTTTTTTAAACTTATTTTTACTTCTTGCATTTAACCTCTGCTATAATATCAATTTCCAAGTGTTTTGGCATTAAGTTAGGGTTTGATTTTAATTTCACTTTGAATTCTGATTCACTATTACATTCTCCAAATGTATTTCTGATGTTCATAAATTAATCACATTAGCATGAAATACAGAGCTTTAAAAAGATGATTGTATGAAAGATAAAGATTCAGTACTAGCTAACAATGGAAAACATTGGTTAAAGTCCCCTAAAACCATGTGCAAATGTAACAGTTCATTGGTTATTTGCTGGTTTACTGTTTTAAGCTCTTTTTGTGTCAAAGCTGGGCAATATGTTATAAAAAAAAATCTCCAGTGCTGAAAAGCATGAGGGGCAATCGACCAACAACAATAAAGTAAATGGGAGAAATTTAGTCTTTATACTTGCATGTATTACAATTAGAATGAAATTCATCAACTATCAGTCAATTTCGTATTGCTGTCAGTACATTCATATAATTGTTTTTCTTTTCCTACTTTCTGTTCTTTCAGAATGTGTACACGGAATGAATCCATCTAGAGATGTTCACGGTATGTTGGATTCCAAATTATATTTTTATAAAATATTCACATTCATACGTGCATAAACATACATTTTTATCTATGTAAATCTATAAATAACTTATGACATAAATAAGCCAAATAATTGAGGCTCTTTTTTTTTTTTTGCTGATTCAAAAATACTTAAAAGCTGTTCTTTGTATTGTGAATATCAAACCATATAAAACATTCCAATGAAACTTTAAATGATACCCTCAGTCCTGCAGAGTAGTTTTACCACAGGTATATTCTGCTGTTATTAAATGACTCTACATGACTCGCTGGAAAAAAAAAAAATAGAGCTTGGCTTCTATCTGTTATAACCTAGTTTATTACCTTTGTTACAGCAGCGGCAATGCAAAAATTTTTATGAGGGTAAAATGTTTACTAAGCATCCTAAACTTGAAAAAAAATTAATTAAAAAAATTTCTCAGTTTGCTACTTGGGAGCTGCGTGAGTATGATGTTAGAGTGAACAGTTCACGCATCAAGCACCACATCCTATGAAAACATTCATATGGAGGAAGGATATAGTGGCAGAACGAAAGAATCCTGTCCCTAAAGTAATTAAATTTCAAAAGTAAAATAATCTCAAAGCTGCTCCAGAGGGTGGGGAAGGAAGGGATGTTTAAATTCCAATGTTGAAAACTGGACTATGTGTATGGCAGGTTATCTACACAGACATTAACATGTTACTCTTCACAAAAAAATGTTCTCCATCCTAGTAACATTATATCAACTGCACCAATTTGGTCCAGAAACACTAGCCAAATACATTCTCTCTTCCTTATTTCGCTGAAAAGGTCCACTGAAATAGAAATTATTTTCTTCTAGAAATATTACATCTTTAGAAATGTAATTTTAGAAATATGTCACCCACAGAGGAGAATTTTGATTTAAGAGAGTGGTGGAGATTCTAATCCCATCTTTAGGCATATTTTATCTCGGAGAGCATTTTAAAACAGCAAAAGTGTAAAATATTTAGGTATTTTCTGAGATCACATAGTTATATATTTCCTACAGTTGAAAAAAAAAAAGTCAATGAGTTGTTATTTTTCCCAATGAAATTTATCTTTTTCTTCCAACTAACCAAAGAGTACTTTTACAATTCCCTGTGAAAACTTACATTTCATTCCTGTCATGAGCATTATTGGAATTTCCCCCACGCAGCAAATTTGGAAAAATCCATCATATACCATCCTCCCAACACATCGCTTCGTTTTGTTGTTGTTTTTGTTTTTGTTTTGTTTTGGTTTTGTATTATGACAAGAGTAGATTTTAGTGTTATTCCAGGAGTCAATGGGGTAATGTTTCCTTTCCTTTCTTGGAGAGGCAGAAGAAGGGAAATTCTATATTGCCGCTAAAATGGGCTATTTTGGTGGGAAGGAATTCATTTCGTATGCGATGTTAATGAACTTTGTGAAGTCTATAAGAAGTCTTTCAGACTAACGGACTCCAGGTACACCTTAGCTGAGCCTCACGCTGCCTGCTTTCCATTCATTTTAGTTCCTCGACAAGGAGGGTGGTTGTATTTTGTTTGTTTCTGATTCTCAAGTGTGCACAGCACAGCGCCATTAGAGCCAGCGCGGGTCCCGGGAACTTGAAACGCGCGGCGGCCGGATTTAGAATAAATCAGCAAAAGCTCTTGCTCTTACCATCCTTGTCGACGTTCAAACTCGACATTTATTGGCTGAAATTCAGCTGAGCAGCACCCACCGTGCTGCCGTCGAAGGGCTAAACTTGGAGCATCTATCTCGGTACCTCTTTTCTAAGGAAAGGAACTTGACCCTGCTAGGGAGACCGCGGCGGAGAGTCCGACCGGTTGCCCGGGAGGGTTTAGGGTTTCAAACCGCCGGAACCCCAGAGAAGCCTTCTTCTCTGACCTTTCCGGGGGGCGAATTACCCCAGTCCGCTATATCCTCGGAGTCAGAGCCCATTTTAGCCTCAGCCGCACTCTTGAGCCCCACCCCCTAGGTCCGCGGGGGTTCCTGGGGGATGCACTTTGGAGGCTGTCCCCAGGAGCACTCGGCAGGCACTTACAGCGACGTATTTGAGCTGTGGCAAAGGGGTTTCAGTCGCCTCAACTTGTGCCTAGGGCCGGCAGCGTCCAAGCCCGGCCGGGGGACCACAGACAGAGAGGCTTGGCCACCGCGCAGTAGTTGGAATCGCTGGGCCAAAGTGGAGAGAGGAATTTGGGGGATCGCTACTCTTGAAATGCGGCTTCTTCGAAATCATTTCTAAGGAAAAATAAAAAGCAGTTTGCGGAGACCCTCGACCCATTAAAACAAAAATGCAGCAAGTTGCAGATTGTTCTCGGAAGTGTCCCGGGTGTTCGGGGGAGGAGCGAGCCTATGGCCCACCTGGGGAGAAGTTCGGAAGGGCAGGAGGGAGCGGTGGCCGCGGCCGCGGTGACGGTCCGAGGACGCCGGTAGCACGGACGGTGGCGAGCTGGCCCACCGCGGTGTGCGTGCACAGGGGTTTCGGGCAAAGACCCTGATGCGGGCAGGTCAGGACAGCGGAGACCCAGGATAATAGGGGCGGAAAGCTCCGCTGCCGGGGATAGTAGGGGCGGGAAGCGGCCGATTCTAGTCTTTTCTCCCCAAACTGGAGTTGCTGCAAAAGCGATCCAAAGGCCAGGCGGAGGGCGGAAGAGTCCCGCGCCATCGGGGGCGTTCCCGGGCGTCCCGGGCGGCAGCAAGGACGGCTGCTGCCCCCTGGCGTCTACCCCGAGCCCGCGGCCCGCAACCTCTCCCGCGGGGCCGGAGGCAGCCTCCCTTAGGCTCCGCGCAGCCCTCGCGGCCTCTCTGGTCCTGGGGCAAGGGAAGCAACGCGGGCGCCCGGGAAGGGCCTCCCTGGCAGGCCCGCCCTGGCCTACGGTTCCGTTAGGGCCCCAGCGGCAGAGCCCAAGAAGAATCCCGCGCGACGGCGGCCCAGCACCCTAGCCGCGCGTTCACAGTGGGGAAGGAGGCCGTGGGCGGGAGGGGCCCCGCGGGAGGCGCGGGAGGGACCCCCCGGTTCCCGGGAGTTGAAGTGGATGTTTTCGTGTTGGGGGTGGGGTGAGCGTCCTCCCCCGGGGGATGAGTGGCCCCACGGCAGGGAGTGGGTCCCCAGGGAGCTAGGGAGCCCGGCGGTAGGCTGGGGGCGGAGGGGGGACGGGCCTTGCGCGCCGGGGCGGGGCCCCTCTAAGCTCCGAGAAAATGCCCGCGGCGCCGCGGGGACCAAGGTTGGGGAAGTTCCCGCCCGCGCGCAAAGCCAGGGTGGGTTCAGCACCCCAGGCCGTTCGGGCGCGCGGGGGCGGGGAGAGGAGCCAGCGCCGTTTCCGGGGAGTTGGAGGTGGGTGCGGGGCTCGGGCGTCCAGGGGCCAGCGGTGGGCTTTCCGAGCCGCCTGCGGGGGAGCCGACGCTCCGAGAACAGGGAAGCAGCCCAGCGGATGCTTTCAACTTTTTTTCCCTGTAGCTTGTTCTTTGGGGTCTTTTCTGATCGGGACACCCCTTTGCTCGCCGCGAAGTACACTCAGACTGAATGGGGTGCGCTGCACAATTAAGCCGCAGCCCAGACGCGGTGAAAAACATCAATTAAAGAAAACAAACCAAGAGAGAAAACTAAAAACACAAAACCATGTTGTGGAAACCGAGAACCGCCTGGCCTCACTAAATGAATCAGCGCCACTTCTCTACTGCTGCCCACCCGGCTCCGGTGTCGCGCGGAGCCGTTCTGCAGCCGGGCCCTTGGCCCTCCGGCCCCCTCGCGGCCGAATCCCACCCACGCCGGGGAAGCAGAGGGTCGGTTGTGGGTGGCCGCACAGGCCTGGGGCCGCCCCGGGGCTCCGGCGCCGGTCCCGGGACCCTCGCGGCGGCCGCTGCATCTCCAGGGCGCGAGGGGCGCCTCCGTCCCGCTGGTCTCCGGGCCTGGTCGGCTCCCTCCCTGGGCCGCTCGGCCTCCTCCCCTGGGCCGGCGGGCCTCCTCTCTCTCTCCACGTCCTCGGTCTCCAGACCGCGGCCGCCTGTGGCGCCGCCGTGCACTGCAGCCCCGGGCGGGCGGCCGCGCGACTGTGCTTGTGTGCAAAGACGCAGGGCCGCGGTCCGCACTAGGGCGGAGCCTCGGGCGAATGTGTGAGCTTGTGCGTGTGTGTGCGTGGATGCGGGTGCGCGGGGAGAGCGGGGAGGCCGTGGTAGCCTCATACTCTCCACCCGGGCTACGTACAGTAGCGCGCGGTGGAGGCGGCGGGGGCGCGCGGGCCAATTCCAGGAGCCCGCGGTCGCGAGCCGCGCCCTGGCTGATACCGGAAAGGCCTGTGATTGGCCGGCGGCCGCCCCTATGCAAACGAGCTGAGGGAATGGAATTCCTCGGGCCGGGCTTACAGTAAAAGCACGTTCATTTCCAGGCACTCTCATTCATAGAGCCAGCGGGCGCAGGCGGGACGGGCGCCCCGCGGCCGGACCCAGCCAGGGCACCACGCTGCCCGGCCCTGCGCCGGCAGGCACCTCTTCCTGGGGCTCCTGGGGACGCCAGAAGAAAGTCAACCCTTGGTACTACTTCTTGACCTGCGTTGGAGCGACGATTTTTTTCTTTTTCACTTTTGAATGAATTGGTTTCTTGGCTGGCTGTTTCAACTTCTTTCCTGCCCGTGAACTTTTCCCCGTTTGTTTCCTTTGACAACTGCAGGAGAAAGTGTGCTGTGCTTCGAGGCAAGCCGTGAAGTTGCGTGTGCGTGGCAGTGTGCGTGGCAGTGTGATGCGTGTGTAATTGAGCCACCCCGTCTGTTTCAATCCCCGCTGCGGAGCCCGCTCCACCTGCTGCGGTTACGCGGTGATCGTAGGTATAGGCTCGTCCCGGCATTTAACCCGCCCGCGCTGGGGCGACTTTGGAGGAAGATCATCTCGCTCCTGCCCCAGTCGGGCTGACTCACCGAGTCGATGTAGACAGTGGCTGGCTTCGGAAGGGTGCGTGTCTTGCGTGCGTGTGACTCGGCTGCTGCTCAACTCCCACCAACCACAGGATCAGCCACAAACTTAACCAACATCCCTAAACCAGAGTTCTCAGATGTGGAGAGCTGTACTCTGAGTGTCAACGACTTGGGCTTTTTTTTCCCCCCTTAAGATTAGCTTTCTTTGAAAAGCTGAATTTTCTGAACTGAGCATTTTGCCAGAATTTATCAAGAGAACAGGACAAGCATTTCTAGTCCAGCCCTTCTTCAACTACTGAAGCTTATTTTCAAGGCTACTTAAAAAAAAAATCAGCAGCGAACATTAATGGATTTCTGTTGTGTTTAAATTCTCTACAGATTGAATTGTAAATATTTTATGAAGTAGAGCATATGTATATATTTATATATACGTGCACATACATTAGTAGCATGACCTTTGGAAGTCGCAGCTCTTGCTTTTGAGGACCGAAGCCAATTTTGCATGATTCAAGTGGCTCTGTGTATGGAAGACATTCGTATATTTTCTGTTGTACTGGGACTTTAGACAAACTCACCTGGAAAAAAAAAAAAAAAAAAACCTAACTGGCGATTTACTACTGGAACTTCCAAATTATGTATTTGCTCGTCCTTTTGCTCTCCGTATAAATATTTTAGGAAGTGTATGGGAATTTTGCCTCCGGGAACTTTTTATTTTTTTTGTAACAACCAAAGACTGAAGTTAAACTCTCAAAGCAAGACTCAGAAGACAGTTTCCCTTGGCATTTGACTTTGGATTCTAGTAGCCCAATTTTTAAAGCAGCAAGCGGTCGGTTGCTAGGAGCCCTGCCGGGTCTAAGGCTGACCGGCATCACAGAACTTTCCCCCACTCCTGGACTGTTAGTAACTTGGTCTCCCGCCTCCCCCCAGTTCCCCTCCCCCCGCAGCAATAAAGGCCCCTGAACTTGTATGTTGGTCTCCCTGGAGCTGCTCGCCGAAGATCCGCGCCCCTGTCGCCGTCTGGTAGGAGCTGTTTGCAGGGTCCTAACTCAATCGGCTTGTTGTGATGCGTATCCCCGTAGATGCCAGCACGAGCCGCCGCTTCACGCCGCCTTCCACCGCGCTGAGCCCGGGCAAGATGAGCGAGGCGCTGCCGCTGGGCGCCCCGGACGCCGGCGCCGCCCTGGCCGGCAAGCTGAGGAGCGGCGACCGCAGCATGGTGGAGGTGCTGGCCGACCACCCCGGCGAGCTGGTGCGCACCGACAGCCCCAACTTCCTCTGCTCCGTGCTGCCCACGCACTGGCGCTGCAACAAGACCCTGCCCATCGCTTTCAAGGTACTCGGCCCGGAGCGGGTGGCGGGGGGACAGGCCAAGGCCGGCGGAGGCCGGGGGCGATCCGGGAGGGCAACCGCCAGGCGGGCGGGGCGGGTTCTAGAAAGGGGCCGGCGCTGCCCCCCGCGGCCCCTGGTCCGTCCTCCTGCTCTCGGGACACTGGGGATGCTGGGTTGCAGTGGCGATCCTCGGTATATGTGTGTAAGGGGGCGGAAGGAGACCCTCAGGGGCTGCCTCCAGAGAGGACTAAAAACAATCTGGATGCCCCCAAAGGGGTCCACTGAGGGCCGGTCAGGAGCTCCCTGACAGAGGTCCTTAGCTTTGCTATAAAGTAGAAAAAGTTTTAAGCCAGCTCCGGCAAGCCTGCTCCCATGCTTCTCCCCTCTCCCCTGGCTTGACACCCAAGCCTTTCTGCCTCCCTCAGATGGAGGCATCAGGAAATAAAGCACTTTTATACTTTCGGATCAGTGAAAATAAACTGCCAAGGAAAACTGTCAGGGCTTCCTACCCCCACCCTCTTTTCAACAGTACCATCGAAATTAGCATGTCCAAAGTCCACGAAGGGCGTACTTAACTGTGCAAAAGTTTTGTGAAGAGTTTCTTGCAGCTTCTAGTCTGCTGCTGCCAGAAGCCACAAGTAGCGAATCCTGTTTCTTTTCCTGGAACTCTCCTGAACCTTATCTCTGGTTCACCTAGATTAAGCCCGGGGCCTGGAAAGGTGGCTAGGCTGTCTTTGGCGAGTTGGGGTCCAACCCGCTCGATGGCATTTCTGTCTGAGGAGGCTGGTGGCGTGGATACCGGAGCTTCTGAGGAACAGCTGAAGGGGTCTTCGTTCACTTGAGCCCCTAATCTTGCCCTAACGTTGAGCTGCCTTTACAACCCTTGGCCTTCAACCGGGATATAGAAAAAGCACTTGGCGTTTTAAAACAACCACTGCCTCCTCACCCCCTCCCGTCACGCACACACCCTGGCCTGGCCACAAACAGTAGAAATTTAGTTTGGGCCGTGGGCATTCTATTCTTCTGTCTTGAGGGGGTTTAAGAAGGGGCAACTTGTTAGTACAATCTGTAGTCTTTTCCTGTTGTTTGAAAGGGCTGAGAAAGGCAGGTGGGTGAGAGCCCTAAAGATCAGCTACTTTTTCTTTTTAAGGTAATTGTGCCCTTTAAGGGGAGATTTATTTAATACAAGCTTTTTTTTTTTTAAGAGTTCCAGGCCTCTACTGGATCTTGATCTAGTAACAATGGACAGTGTTCGCTTTTTTATAAAAGTACTGTGGGAGTTCTTTAATTTTAAGCTTTATGCACCTTCCTAGCACAAAATAAAATGTGTCATTGCCTCAGTGTTCTGGAAGCAGAAAGTTTTGAGGGGGAAGGAATGAGGAATGGGTTAAGCAGCCCCACGGGACTATTTCCCTGCTGTCCTTCATCTCTGTAGATTTGGGTGGCGATCCCATTTTAATTTTAAATCATTTTAATCTCTTTACCTAAACCGGCTCCTGTAGCTTGAAGACAGGACTGAGTCCACTCAGCGACAGGGGACTAAACAGGGCTGGGCCCTGGGGCCACTTTCAGATAAGAGCAGAGGGAGGAGAGAAAACGATAATTGGCGAAAGGGTCATTTAAACTCTGTTTGGCTGACACACCAACCGAGTGGGTTCTAAGAGATTGTGGCTTCCTTTGGGGGTAAATCAGAATCTCTTCTGAATGTCCCCTCCTCTGCCAGGAACCAACGCCCAAACACTCAGTGATTAATAATCTTCAGGAGGTGAAGTGATGGAGTTTCTCAAGCCACCCCAAGAAAAGCATTATTTTTTTCTAAAAGACTGGAGAAAAAAATCATATAACTTGCTTTTATCAGGGAAATCTTTTAGTAGAAATCTTAATAACCAAAGAGAATTCTTTTTCAAAATGACTTTTGACAGTTCACTTAAAAAAAAAAAATAGAATTTGTTTTACTGAGTAACAGTTTTTCATCTCCTAAATGACCAAGGCATAGTTCTCTTGAAAAAAGTTCAAGTGCGTCTTGAGAACATATGGGAGAAAGGGAAGGGCAGCAGAGAAATGAGGCTGCTTGAGTAATATCTGTCACCACTCTGTCCCCATCAAGGGAGGCCTCTTCCTGAAGGAAGCCCGCTCCCTGCACAACTGAGGGGCTGACAGAATTTTCAGTGAGGGAACAATCCCAAAGGTTAGGCAGAAAAGCAAGCTAGCCTTCAAAACATGACTGTGTCCAGGTTGATTGTGTCCTTAACCCCACTCCACACTTAGCCACCTACATGCCTCCCGGACAGTTTCTATAGAAATTATGACTTTAAAATGTGGATTTCAAATAAGCCCCAGACAATCATTTTAAGTAATCAGTAAAGAATGATTATATTTCCTGTAGTGAGAAGAAAATGTGAAACAATGATAAAGTCTGATGATACTGATGAACAGAGCAGTCAAGTGATTCCTAGTCTCTAAAATCCTATGTGTAAATCCCCTGCTTGAATCTTCGAAACTAAAGGGAGATATCAAATTATGAACTTTCCTTCAAATGGATTAAAATCATCCTCTTTGCTTATCCTGGACCTCAAAACGTACCCTGCCCTCATTTTTCCCATGGAATACCTTTATTTTTTTAGCATAGAAAAGAAATCTATTTACTACTGGGAAAATCTTAAATTTGCTACATGTTACCCACTATTTCCAGAAGCAGCCTAAAAAGCTATGTAGATGACTTAGGATATAAGTATATATATGTATATATGTACATATATATGCACATATATATGTATACATATATATATATATATATATTTAAATACTGCAATATTATAGTTTGTTTAGGCCCCAAAACATCAGGGTCCAAAGGTATAAACATAACATCAGCAAGTTCAGAGGTTTGGGATGCTAATAGTCATATTCGTTCTGTAAGAAAGCAGTAAGTAGTGTTTTTGTCGGCAAGACTGCAGTCCCTAGGTATGCATTAAATGTCATCTTGGCTACATTCTGGGTTCCACTCCACAGATTTCTTTGAATCTCTGGAAAATTAAGGGATTTGAAATAAATGAATTGTAACTGTAATTTCAACCCAATTAGAGTTGTTTGAAATGCCAGTTTGAACTGTGAACCGCCTAGCCAACAGCAGTGTGGGAGACCCATGAAGTACATAGGAGGGTTGATGTTTTGCCCAACTTCCTGATACTTTAAAAACAGAGAAGTAAAACAAAATATGAGATATCCTTTGGCCAGCAAGTCCCTTCTTGTCTGTTTGGTCTGTGTTAAAATGTAAATGTTTGTGTTTCCTTACCTATTGTTTATAGCTTTTCATTCCAGTTCTTTCTTTTTCTTCTCTTTGAAGTTAGATTTTTTTACACTCTTCTTATAGTCTATCAGTGGGACAATCTGTATCAAATTAGCAGACATGTTAGTTTTAATTTTTAAAATTTTTTCATCTAGTCTAAGTGTGCTTGTTAACAATTAGATGATATATACATTATTAGTATAATTTAATATTCTCCCCTTTCTTTCCTCCTGCCAAAAAAAAGAAAAAGTATCCCTCAGAGATCAATAAAAAAAACAAACAAAAAATGGTCTTCGAGCACCCACATGTCTTTGAATTTTGCTGCATTTTTTTTTAGAAAGGGAGGAGTATGAAGGGTTAAATGGCTAATTTTGTTAGTCTTAAATTCCAACATCAACAAGCTTTTCATATTTAGCCACCATGATCATTTTACTCTATATTTGTTTCTATTTGGTGAAAGTCTCCCGAGTTTGCCAAATTACTGGCAAGGATAGTTTTGGAAAGATGAGAGAGTAGCCAGTGGGAGGAAGGTGATTTAGCATACATTTTGGAAGATGACCAACAAGATTTACTTATTTTTATCTCTTCGCAGATTCTGCCCCAACACCAAGTTATTCAGTTTGAGAACCATGTAGTTAAGTATAACCAAATGTTAGATTAAAATAGAGAAGCCAGGCCATCACAGGGAGATGGGGATGGGGAAGTAAAAAATATGTGTTCAAGGAGGGCATTTCAACACTATGAGCTAATTTTACAGAGGGAAGTGAAAATAATGAGAAAAAAAGTGGAAAAATTTTTCAGAGACTGAAAAAAGCAGAATAGAGCAAGCACATTTTGTGGGATAGGGGAAAAAAAAGGTAAAATATGTAAATAACTGATCAGGGAGATATATTTCAATGATGTTTTCGAAACAAAAGAGAATTGTCATATTACTGTTCTTAATTAAAAGGCAACAAACACACTTATAATGGGAACTAAATATCTAATTAGAGAGTGCTTGGGGAATAAATAGCTGTGTGTTTTAAAATCGCCTTCATAGAAAACATGCCCGGCATTGGGTTGGAAAGGATTAGGAAGAAAGATAAAAGGCCTAGACCGTGCTCCACAGAGCAAGTGGGATAAAACAGATGAAGAACATGCCTACCTATTATTGCTGGGCGGGCTCGTTCTCCTGGTCCTCTAGCCCCTCGGTGAGAGAGCTTGTCCTCCCCGCCATACTGTTCAGAATCCAAGAACTGAAGCATCACAAGGAATAAAAGCAATAGATGGTCACCTGGATGACACAGGGCCAAGTAGCCAACGAAGATGGGCATTTTGAGAAACAGTGGCTTTGCTATCGTACAAGGGAGCCTGTGGCAGCCTTATTTCCAGACAGAAAAGGGGATTGAAAATAGAGGCATTACCCCCAAAATTATGTCATGATACTTATGTAAAAAGAAAGAATGATCACTGCAGAATTCATTGCTGTTACAACTCAAAGACAGAATGAAGAAAGTGATTATATAATTGCAATGATTAACACAGAATTCACTACTGGTTGAGAAAGTACCATGAGGAATATCAGAAATGACAGGAATAGGTACAACTTGGGGCATTTTGATTTGAAATCCTATGACCACTTTAAAAAATAGAAACAATGGAAATATAGCTCATAATAATTATCTAGCCCCTAAAAAATAATTTTTCCAGAAGAGTCAAGTGATGGCCAAGAAATGATGGGCGATTGCACAGACCATCTTTATGTCATTCTCTTCAGAGCATTTTACCTTGGAATTACTGCTTTTTTATGACCTGAATATCAAAGATATTTATCTACCGGTTTTCTTCAGTAGCCCTGTTAGGTAATCCATTCCTATTCAATTACATTAAAGGAGTTCTTGAAGATCAGCTGGGCTTGGGGAAAACCTCAGTCATCTATCAGGACGTAACTGATACATTTAGGGGACCCACAAATATAAAAATGCCACGTAGTTCCACTTCTGAATTCAGATCAGTACATAAAAGTGAGCACCCTTCTTCTCTGAGGTCTATTGATTTTGTAGTTAGTAAAGAGCAAAGAGTAGAGAGTTCTGTTTTTTTGCCTTGCATGCCGGAATTCCCAATTACTGATACTCAAAATAAGAGAAGCAAGTAGGGAGTCTCAAAGAGGAACTGCAAAGGGAGAGTCATTCAAGAATCATCAGCAATTCAGTTGTAAAGATCGAATTTAATTTTAGCAGAAAAAAGTTGAAACACTTAATAGCAAAGTAAGCACTATGAGGCCTGTCACTGGACATTTGGATAAGCGAGAGTGGGTCAAGTTATAAACTTACACAGGACAATAATATCAATGTAAAAAATTTATATATAAACTTACAAACACAAAATGCAGATATTAAGATGATTGTATTCATGAAAAGGCATAGTTTTCAAAGTCCTTGCTGTAGTTTGTCTCATCCCAGCTGCACCATGTGACCTTAGGTAGCTTTATTAGGTGAATGTTTTAGGACTCCAAAATTTATATTTAGTTGTGCATAATGGAATTCAAAAAGATTCTTCCCATTAATAACTCACCTGTTGTTTTGCTATTCCTTTGCAAACTTAAAAAGAATCACTGGGACACCTGGGTGGCATAGTCAGTTGACTATCCAACTCTTGATTTCAGTTCAGGTTGTGATCTTAGAGTAGCAAGATCGAGCCCCATTATGGGGCCTGTGCTTAGATCAGAATCTGTCTGAGATTCATTCCTTCTTTCTCTCCCTCTACCCTTCCCCTTGCTATCTCCAAAATAAATACATAAATCTTTTTTTTTTAAGGCTCAGTTAATATATATTTAATTTAAAAACAGGTAGCACACCAATGGCATGAAAGTTTACAACATTTCTGATGTCTGCATCTGTCCCTTGGTTGATGTTTAGGTGGTGGCCCTGGGGGATGTCCCCGATGGCACTCTGGTCACTGTGATGGCGGGCAATGATGAAAACTACTCAGCTGAACTGAGAAATGCCACAGCAGCCATGAAAAACCAAGTTGCGAGATTCAATGACCTCAGGTTTGTCGGTCGGAGTGGAAGAGGTATGTATCTGTTAAAACTAAAATAGGAGTACAGAGTCTTACATGGCAACAAGTCCAAATTTCAAAACTTTTAGAAGTGTTTTCTGTGATGTTCTAGAAGTTTCTATGATGGGATCCCTGGAAGTACGGTCTTCCTCGTTGGTATTGCTACTTCCAACTTTTAAAAAATACTGATTTAAATGTGGTGTTTTTTTAAGAATCTACCTTTACATTGTTGCTTTCTATTACTGAATTCGTTTAAGACTGATTTGGAACATGCAAAGCATGAACTATGAATTTGAAGGAAATTCCTCCCATCTTTATGAAATGTAAAGATACAAAACTCACCATCATGGAAACTAAGATTATACAACTAGTAATCTCTACTTGATAATTACCAAAAATGTGTATCATGGAAGCCTTTAACCTAGAATCCCTGTGCTATCCATGACAAGGGACAGAGTTTTAAATGATCACTTGTGATCGTTTTAAGGGAGATACGGTATGTGGTTATTGAGATGCGGCTTCAAGTAAATTTACCATTTTACAATAAATATGAAGAGACAATGATAGTACCATTCTGGTTTGGCGAATGTGATGGCATTTGTGACCTCCTGTCATGTATTATTTGAGTGCCTTCTTATTATTTGGGGGAGGGGTCAGACCCAGTTTAACCTTTTAGTACCGATCTGTTCAACACTGGATTACTCAAAGGAACTGTTGGGTGAGGGCAGTTCACATGTGTGGTATGACTTTTCTGTGCCTGCCACTAAAGTATTAGAGCAGAGAGAGGAATTTTGGCCCGTAATCTCCTCTAGTTTTCAGTTATTTTCAAATATTGTGTTTTCTCTGTATTGTAAGAATGGAAGTCGTATTTTATAAATAGCTATAAGCACCAGAAGTTTAATGGAAGGAAGAAGGGTAGTTTGTTTTGAAAATCTCATTTTCGTAATATAGGATTAAATAAGCTAATGAGTAAAAGTTGTTTTGAGTATAATAAAAAAAGACATGATAAATACATAAAGAGCAGTAGATGACTCTTATATTAAAAAATAAAGTATAACCAGTGGACATTGAAACACTGAAACATAAGAATAATTATTACTCTTTATAAAGGCATTCAAAAATATAAGAAAACCTGTGATTAGTCATGGAGGGGAAGGGGTAAATGTGTGTTGTTCTTTTGGACCTTCATTTTGGTTGTCTCAGTGGCTCATGGCATTTTCAAAATAGAATCCTAGGTGGAGAAAATTAAAAAACAACAACAACAACTTATAACGTGATTGAAAATATATGTTCATAACACTGACTATGTTAATAATAGGGTAATGCAAAGAAAATTATATCCACTTATTGCAAGCAGGAGAGATGCTATAACATATGAAAGCATAAGTCATTAGATGGGTTCACTTGTTATACTAAAAGTCCCCGCCTTTCAGTAAATGGAATTCACATTATGATTCAGAGACGTGTGTTTGGAAAACATCTTGAAGGCTTCAGATGAGCAACTGGCAAAGTAGGTGAGAAACCAATAAAACACAAACAGCCCTATTGCCTAGCCCCTGCCTACCGGTCTAGCTAACAATCTTAATTCAGTTCTTGTGGATTTACTCTATCAGGGACGATGGCTGAGGCCCCTTGGGTTGCCTTCCCCGGCAAAGTCCTATTATCGTAGTATGCATCAGTGCAAGTCCCCACACCAGGTTTTGGTTGCAAAAGTTGGGGAAACGTAAATGGGTCGTGCCCGTGACACTTTCCCATGAGAAGAGCCATATGGCTTTGGGGCAGTGTGCAGTAAGTCGGTAATAATAAAGAATGGGATTTTGAAAGCAGCTTGCTTCCTTTTCTGGCATCGAGGGCCGGTCTCTGGTCCCTCATTGGCCATTTCTGTTTTGAGTGGTTGACTAATAGAGGTGCCTTGTGTTTACTTCGGTAACAGTGAACTGTTTCCCCAAGGTGTGGATTGTTTGCAGTTGGCTGCTTTATTCGTGCCAGTATGCCCCAGAGTTTGCATAAAACCGAAAGACTAAAATAGCTACAACCAAGGATAACCTGGAACAAGAAAATCGATGAAAATGCCATAAATGGGCAATGTCTGTTCTGAATGAGCTCCACTTCCCAGGAGTGATCATAAGCCATTCAAACACAGGAACCCTAATTCCATGTTTGACTCGATTCCGGTTACCCTGTGTATTGCTGGTCTTGAGTGGGTTCTCTTTCTGTTTGTTTGTAGGGTTGTGTTTTTTTTTTTGTGGGGGGGGGAGTTTGTTTTGTTTTGTTTTGGTCAGTACTAAAAAACAAAATGAGCCGTCAAGAGGCCCTATTTGACTTTGTCTCGCGATCTCTCTCCAGTCATAAAATACAACTTGATTTTACTCTCTTGAGTGTAAGTGTCAACAGCAGAGCCTGCCAGATATTTTTTTTTGCAATTTGCTTCCCATTACGAAGCGAACAGATGATTCTCACTAATTTTGGCAATTACTCTAATCTGCCTCACTGAATCTTGTCCTTTAAAAGTCTCATGACGTTTTATGAAGCGATCGTAAGACTATTTACTGTTTCGTTTTCTGTTTTTGAAAATGTGCCTGAAAACCCGTCTTTGGCATCAATACGCCACCGTGGCCGAGAAGGTCCTGGCTGTTGGCTCATCCCAACGTCTCAACGCCAGGTTCGCATTCTGTCCAACAGCACTGATCCCATGGTTTCTCAAAAGGGCTTGGTTCTCAGTTCTAAACGAAGGGCAGAGAAAGAAACTCCCTTTTCTTTTACCGCTGCCAGCCCATGGGGTTTGGAAAACCTCACAGAAATTGCCAGAGGTTGGACATGGAAGGGTTTTTCTCTGGTCGACAACACTGATCTGTCTGGCTGCTGGCTCCTCTCCAGGATCACAACTTAGAACCTCAAGTTCAGCCTGCAACCGGGAAAACCTGCCTGTCCGGCTTTTAGGGCCTTGCTGACAACATTGGCCCCTAAAAAATATTGGTGAAGGCTTCAGTAGTCTGAGCCATCTGCCTTTTTCACCTTCCCTCCTTTTGCTCCTGGCCAATTTAAATCTCGTGCAGGGGAGACGTCCCCCTTGGGATTTGCTCCCTTTCGATTCAGTATTTCCATAGAGGGCAGCCCCCCGGGATGAGAGGTGATGCCGGGCACACAGGTTGTCGTTCGGGACCTTTGTTCAGGACCTTGCACACTTAACCACAGGTTCTGAAGAGCTGTCTCTCAACCCTGGAAAGCAGTGAAGTCTGTGAGTGCTTCTGTCACTGTTGTACTACATAATCAGTTGGAAAGGAATCCATCAGTCAGGGAATATGGCTCTAGTTAATTCATTTTAGAACCAAAGAGGAAATCTACCAGACCGTATCATCAACCACATCATAAGGGGGGGGGGGGAGAGAATCCAGTGCAAATTTCCTCCTAATTCCTAAGAATACGATTTTTTTTAAATCTTTTGGGACCATAATTGTGGAAATCCTTTGGAAGCCGTCTCCCAAGGGCGGGGGGAAATATGCATGTGCTCCTTTACCCAGAGTTTCATGCACAGTTTCAGTTTCCAGGACTGTTGAGGCTCATTTGTGAACCTTCTGGGGATCCACGGACCCCAAGCTGAGCTTCTGTGAATTTGGAACTTTGCCTTGACTGTGGAGGGCTGGCCTCACACTGGGCGGCACCGAGTAGATAAGTGGAATGTGAGAAAATGAACACACAAGGTGGACATTCTCCTTGTACCCTGCGTGTTTTGGTAACACCTGTTTTTATTATAGCCAGAACCTGGTTTGTATGATTAGGAAAATAGATCCCATTCAAACTCCTGGTCCGAACCTCCCAAAGGCCATCAGGTATACACACATGGAGTCCTTCTTCTCCAGTGAATGCCTAAGCTCCCCCCTCTCCCCACCACACACACACCCCTGCAGAGCTGCAGCATCAATTCCACACTCAGCCCCATGAGGTCTGGGAGTTCTCTGGTCTGTTAGAATGGGGTTTAATTCCTTGGAGGAATTTTTATTTTTGTTGACCTCCCTGACAACTTAAATCTTCCCCACTTTTGGGCGCCTGGGTAGTTCAGTGGGTTAAGGCCGCTGCCTTCAGCTCAGGTCATGATCTCAGGGTCCTGGGATCGAGGCCCGCATCGGGCTCTCTGCTTGGCAGGGAGCCTGCTTCCTCCTCTTGAGACTGCCTGCCTCTCTGCCTGCTTGTGATCTCTCTCTCTCTGTCAAATAAATAAATAAAAATCTTTAAAAAAATCCGCCCCACTTTCAAAATAGTACCCTTTCCCAATGCTTTTATAAAATGAAATTCATTCATTCTGTTCTTGCTATGGATGTCTTCCCCGACATAGTATTTACCCTGTAATGTTTGTTACTGAAGGCAGTTTCATTCCTATGGCATTTTGCATTATTTGAGAAACAGTAGAGAGAGGTTGCTTTTAGATGAGTGCAAGACCGTGGCTGGGATGAAGGGAAGATCCATTCGAACTGTCCTGGTATTCTACACAAAAAGAGACGTGGCTTCGTGGGGTGGTTGTTACTAAGAAATGGTCGGAATGACTCACAATATTATCATAGGATCCAGGTCATTCTCCCTTCCATTCCGGAGCCCGTAAAGAGGGGTAGGAAAAATTTATCTGACAACCCCAGAGTTGTTCCATGGACGACATTCAAGATAATAAAGCTGGCAATCAGATTTCTTGGAGAAAATACAAGAAAATGACATGTTTAACAACAACAACAACAACAAAAGACCCAGCTTCTGAGACATCAAGCCCCAGGCAGCCGTAGCAAATAATTAGGGCAGGTCGAAAGCTGGTGTCCCTCATCTGATGGAGAATTCATCTTTAGAGATCAGGTTTCTCATTCTGTTTCCCTTTTGCCAATAAAAGGGTAGCAACACTTTCTCAAAATAGGTTTCTCCCTACCCCCCACCACTAGCCCTGGCAGTCCTCATCCTGCTAACACCATGACGAGGACCAAGGAGGAACGGTGTCTTGGAAACTGCTTATGCCTGCAGCATAGGGTTTCACAATTTATCTCTTCATGGTTTGCTTGCTGATTTTATGAAGTGCCAGACATCACCGATAGTGGCAGACAGCTTTTTTTTAAATGAAATTAATGGTATGAATAATATTTCTGAGCTGGTGGTCAGATGCTAGACTTCACCCACCCTCCACCCCTTCCATGATGGCGGCTTGCATTTGGTCAAGACGGTTCCTTTTGGTGGGGATGGAGGACTGTCAATCAGAAAGAGCCTCTGAAAGAAATAATGGTTGAATGATTTTTAGAGCTTCCTGTTTCAACAGCAAGCATTATAGACATAAACAGTGATCCGGCCAACGGCTGCAATGCTGCTCCGGTTCTAATAAATCAGTTTTGTATTTTCTTTTTGTGCTGGTTGGCGAGGGGCAGAAGAGGGTGGAGAAGATGGCTTATGGAAGAGCATAGTCTGTGGTTTTCATTTTTTTTTTTTAAGAAAAATTACTTGTCGGAAAAGAGAGGGAATACCGTCTGGTGGCCATTCTCTTTATGTTGGTTATGAAACGAGTTCAGATCAGTAAGGGGATGTTTATAAAGAGTCGTGTCCTGTCGGTATGTTGAAGTTCTGTGGTTCTGGAGGATCCGTTGGACGTTCAGTCAGTCCTCACGCTGAGAGGTCTTCGGGGACCAAATTATCTTTGGGAATAAATGCATGCTAATCACATCTTCTCATTGAAGTCTAAATGATGCAATTAACAAAAATGAGTAAGTGAGCAGCATGAATGGAGTGAGTGTTCATAGGAACACTTCCAAATATGCCACTTTTATCTGTTCACACACCTGAGTGGAGTCCAGGCAATGTCTGTCCCCCGTCACCAGTGAGTCCTGCGCTCAGCAGAGGATGATTCCATCTGTGTTCAGAATGGAGCTCTCCTTGCTGTACCTTTGCCCTGAGCAGATTTGGGACTCAGATATGTGGCCCAGCCGCTATTGGCTGATATTGGGCATGGATCCATGTAGGAACTCCACTTGTCGCTGAACTCATCTCCAGGGAGGGTTTCAGGTCATTGAGCACCCCAAACCACGAAGCAATCCCAACAAGCTCCTTGGAGAGAGGCTCGTGGTCTTTCAGCTGCTGGATTCAAAAATGTGTGTCTTGTGATTTTGTAGTGAAGACACATTTGTTTAGAAGCTACTTAACCTGTGTTTTTCTCCAGGAAGATGTTAAGTAAATTTCCAGTTTATTTTTCAACTTAGATTAATCCCGGCTTCTACTTGGACAGTTGAGATCATCCTTAAGAATGTACAGATGACACAAATTGCAGATCCCCTTCAGCTCCCCAGCCCCCGGCCTGAGGAAATGCCTGGGTCTGGTTCATGGGAGGGCTAGCGGGCATTCTCACGGGACTGGACACTGTGTGGCCCTCCCTGAGACGCAGTAGGCAAACCAAAGAGAGTCTCCTTAGCTGAAACAAAGGCGATGCACAGGAATAGGGGCGGTTTGAGCACAGCTGGTGATCTGTGTGCTTATCAGATGTGGGCAGACTAGGCGAGGAGGGATGGGCCTGTTCGAGGTGGAAACATTCCAGTTTGCTCAAGGCTGTGGTTTGGGGTCCTTACAGATGTTTTTCCTTCATTCTTATTTGAAACGGTCGTGTGGAGTACAATCAGTATCTATTTATCTATTTAGAATTAATGAGGAGCTGACCTAAACTCATCTCATAGTAAGGCTTTGTCTGCCCCGTTAAATGGTGTGTCGCCACGACCTGCTTCGCTGGGTCTTTCCAGATGCTCTGCCTTCATCGTCCCATTGGAAACCTCACGGCAATTTGTAGTTGGTATTTTATCTATCTGCTTGTCGATTTTGATGATGGTCTCTCTGAATGGTTCCCAGCTAGGGTGATTTTGAGCCCCCATGGGACACTTGGCAACAGCTTAGAAACATGTATGGCTATCAGAACTGGGATGGGGGACTCCCGTGACCATCTAGTGGGTGGAGGCCAGGGGCTCTGCTAGACACCCTCCAGTACTTAGGACAGCCTCCTGACAGCAGTTACCCGTCCAAAACGTCAGTCCTGCTGAGACTGAGAACATTCGTGTCACATCACACTCATTCATAAGAAGTTGTAAAACTTTTCCCTTGCTGCTCTACCCTCACTTCCTGCCTCTCTACAAAATGCATGAAACACATATTAAAAAGTGCACAGAGAATAAAAATATAAAATTAGAAAACATCACTGAATATTAAAGTCTTATTTTAAGTATGAAAACATACCAGTGTTCTGTATGCATAGAAATGCCCCATGTCCGAACACCAACAACTGGGTGGGGGGTGTGGTGTGGGGACCCGAAGAGGCGGCAGGTGGCATGGGCCACATAGCAGGAGAAGCTCTTCCTGGAAGACGTCCCCCATTGCAGACGCTCCCCCAGGAATGTCCCACAGGTGCAGGTCCATAGGGACGGTTAGAAATAATGAAAATACCCTGCTGGCTTCTTAGTGCTCAGCACCACCCCCCATGGGGCTTCAGTCTGGGACCCCAGATCCCCTGATCCAGGGACACAGAGGCATATGAATGGACAGTGTCCACTCAAACTAAAACAATGCAAAAAGCCAAGTCCTGGAATGCATCACTGACATACACGCAGATACTGCAAAGGACTTGGTCAGCACACCTGAGGAAAAAGGGTCGGGGGAGGGAGAACATAGAGAAGCACAAGAGAAGGGAACCAAGTTGCTGGTCTGGGTTTGCAGGTACCACAGACAGGTGGATTCTTCCAGAGCTTTCTCCCACCTGCCCCAACACATCTGCTCTCATCTTGTTTCCCATACCAAGAGTCAGGCAAATGTGGTTTGAAAAAACTCTGAAGAATCCTGGGGTTTCTTTTCATATAGGTAACATCTGGTGCGGGTTCCATTTCTCAAATAAGTTTTGCTGTGAGGGCTTCCTCTGGTTTTTGTTTTGTTGCTTGCTTTTATCCTGCATGGAAAGCACCAAACCTCACTCTCCTGCCCCATGGGTACACCTGCTTTTCCACTCCCCTCAGTAAAGCAACTATCTCCCCGATTCGGCATGGAGCTCCAGCGCATGTCAAATACTGTGAGGCAGCTAGCTATCCGAATGGGAGTTTACAGCTGTCATCTCTGCTGGGGACTGCACAGAGCCCATGTGTGTCCCTACATGCGCTTGGGACTGAAGATTGCCAGGGCCAGAGCTCAAGAACATCTGTGGCATGTGTGGGAACACGGCGATGGCAACTTAGACCTAAGCACCCTGAGAGACGTGCCCACAACTCCTAAGAGGTGGACACCCCAGAATTTTCAAAACCTGGAAAGGCACCTTGTGGTAACACTGGTGCCTGGTGCAGAGCAGAGACTCATGAAATACCTTCAGATGAGTGACAACCCCAGGACACCTGCTCCCTGAGTGGTGTAGTCTCATGGTTCCCACATACACGGGCTTGACTGAATTCTCTGCTGAGGAGAACATCTCACCCTCAACACTATCAACATTTAGGGTTGGGGTTTCTTTGTTGTGAGGCTGTCCTTGTCCGTGTTGTTGGGTGGTTAGCAGGATCCCTGGCCTCAGCCCGAAAGCCAATGGCATCTCCCTTCCCCATTGTAATGACCACAAACATCTGCAGGCATTGCCAAAAGTCCCCGGAGGGAGGGAGGAGGCGGCGGGGGGGGGGGGATTCCTCCCTCCCCCCATTGAGAACACAGGCACAGAGCTGTGCATCTGTGGGCAAGTGACTTAACCTTTCTGAACCGAATTCTGGCTTTGTCCTTGGAGGTGGGGTGGAGGTTGTGCAGGAAGGATGCCTGTCCTAAGACACACTATAAGCATTATTACTTCACGTGGTTCATCTGCTTCGGGGACACTAACATGGTAGAGGAGGGGATGGAAACTCTGGGAGCTCTTAACAAACGACAGCAATAGGGACCTGCTTTTTTGTTTATCTAAACGGATGAGTTTTCCAGGAAGAGAACATCAACCCTTGCCCTGGCTCCTGGGCTGTGTGGAGTTCTCAGGTCCTGAAAGAGTCAGACGCAGCAGGCACTGAGATTTCAGATTAGCGATGGCAGAGGCGAAATTAAATATGTCCTGTAATATGAAGCACTGTTTTTCATGGGAAAAGAAGTTCTCCCAACGTAGCCATTCCAAGTCTTTTGTCCAAACATTAATGGCATGCAAATATTTATGATTCATACATGCCCCTTTAATTCCCAACCGTATTTTAACAATAAACACTGCATTTTCACAATGAAGCAGAATAATCCCTTTGTCCTGTGGCTGGGCTCCGCAGGCTGGCACCCAGCAGCATCACATTCTTCCTGCACGGTAATTGCTGACTCCACCCAAGTTTAGGGAGTTTTATGGTAGTCTCACAGCAGCCTGCCTTGGACTGTGCTTAAGGACATCCAGGCTGTTCCGCTGGAAGCCATTTTAAAGTTATATCTCAGCATTTTCAGAAACTGCAAGTGAACATCCTTGCACTTTTTCTTTCTTTTTTTTTTTTGCCATCTATAAATGGGGAATTCATTAATCTGGCTATGGCTTGGAAAGGTTCCTTAGTATGCTACCATTTTGCATTCTGTCCAAATCCATGTGTTCTAGATGTTACTAAAGGCATTGCTTTCCATTCGAGGGTCCTCTGATTCATAATGACAATATAGAACACACATCTAGTTGTGATGATTCTGCCGGTCTTTGGGAGTTAGCATGACATGTATGAAAAGTGGATGCCCTTGCAGGACGCTCTAAGAGGTGCTGACCTCAGTCTCCCCATCTGTGCAGTAGGTGTGATGGTGCCTTTCATATACACTTGGAGAGTTATCAGGGTGATTGAAACAAGATGATGTTGGGGTGGCGGGACTCAAGAAGAGGTCCCACTCACCTCAGCAGGGTCCTTCCCTCTGCAGTGAGAGGCACTAGGGGAGGCCAGTTAAGATCCGGTGGAGTCAGCCTGTGAGTCCCTGAATCACAACATTAGGAAGGAGGCTGTTTTCCAGTGTCCATTCCTGGTAACAAGGAATTCCGCTATCCTGCATAGAACCTCATAAAATGAGAGTGCTGGAGTTGTAGCAGGAATATCATAAATATTCATAAATAAATACGATAATAATAATATGATCATTGCAGCAGACATTTGCTGGACCTTTTGATGCAGGCAGGACCTTGTGTTCTTCATTTGAATCGCACAGGTTTTGGACCCTTCCGATCAGGAAATATAATGTCCATTGCTTTTTTCTGAAAACTGACCGCCACCCTCAGAGGTCACTTGATGAGGGTATTTCATTCGTTCTTTATTAGGTTGTTCATCAGATGTGCACAATGCACACTGTCATCTCAGTTGGGACATTTCGGGGTGTGGAGGACTATCCAGGTGAAGGCATAGAGAAGAGTGTCCAAGCAGAGAAAACAGGGTAGGGAGGAGCACTGGCCTGCCCAAAAGCCAGGAGATGCTTGGGTGATCTGCTGCGGAAGGTCTTGGAGCAGTATGAGACCCAGAGAGCTGCTCGGGACCTTGACATCCAACCACATTGGGAATTTGGTCTGCTCCCAGGAAAATGGAGAACCACTGATTTGTATTTCAGTGGGGACTTGACATACCCAGATACAAATTGTAGGAGGATAGTCAGATTGAAGACTGAAGAAGGGAAAGGATGCCTGGGGGTACAGAGACCGAGAACTTCCACTTCGCCCCGCAGCAGCCTCAGACATGTGCGTACCCAATTTGCAGGTAGCTCATGTGGTGATTGTCATTGTGCCCAGAGTCCACTCCCACCAGGCCCTGCCTGCCACATCCCCAGCCTTGCCTGGAGCCTCCCTCTTAGCCTTCACACCCACCTGCCCTCATGCTTCCTAGGAAGCAGCCACTGTGTGGTCTAAAAAGCTGGTGGCAGGAACAGAAGACCCCTATGCTGCCTTGCCTTCTAAGCATCCACCCCTGGGCCTGTGGGCAGTGCCAGCATGGTGTCGGGCTGTGTATTTGAGGCAGTGGGCCATCACACAAGTAGAGACAGCGATAGGCCACTTTGATCACCTGTCCTATGTTAACTTCTAGCTCACCTGTGCTGGGGAACTGGGGCCACCAACCAGAGAGGGCTCTCCTAGCAACAGGTATGGCTTTGGTCTAAAGAGAGCTGCAGATTCAGGGTCTTGGAAGTGTCTGGGATAAAAGGATTAAAACTTGATTCTTCCAGGAACTATGATGCCAAAAGAACAGGGACGATCAGTGAGGGACCGTGAAATCTAAGGAAAAGGGTGCAAGATCACTGGAGCATTGTAGTACCTTGGGGTTTGGTAACTACTCTCCCTCAAGAAGCCTTGTCCTCTATTCCTTTGGTAAAGCTGAGCGCACACGCGAGCCACCGAAAAAGGAAAGTGATGCTTTCAAAGTGAAATCAGATATCATAAAGAACCAGCTGTCAAAACTGAACGTTTATGGAAGAATTCATCAGTCCAGCTATCAGACATTTTTTTATTACCTCGGAACAGAAGACACAAAGATTAATGAAATGCTGCCCATCTGCAGCTTGTTCTTATAGAACATCTCCAGAGAAAATATTTTGTATGTTTTTGGTTTTAAGTAAAACAACTCTTTTTTAAACAGTCCATCATCTCCCCCCCATTTTTTTTTTTTTTTATGAAAACCTGAGTTCTGTGTTTTGAGCACCTATCAGTAGACTTTGGGGTTGAGGGTGCCAATCGCATAGGATCCCACCTGTATTTCGCCCTGCCCATGGGTTGGAGGTACAGTTGGATAAACACATCCACAAAAATATGGGCCCTTTGCACGCAAGTAGACACACACCAACATCTAAATTTCAGTTCAGTTTAAAGAAAATAGGAAATTCTGTGCCACTTGAAAGATTTGAACCCTCTTCAGAAATCCCCAAATAAACAGTGGTACAACTCGACTGTCGAAAGTCGTAGTATGTGTTTGGATGACAAAATGGACAGGGAGCAAAAGTGGAAAAGTAAGAAATGCAAGTTAAAAATATTTGTGAAAAATACCCCCAATTCAGATTTCCATCCCCCACCACCCCGCCGTGGAATCCGAGGGTGCATCAATTTTCATACTCAGTTATCCTTGATGAAAAAATAGGTCTGGCACAATCTATTCAATAAAAGAAGAAATCCTCCGGCAACATTTCAGCGTCTGTTGGGATTTCCAGAATTTGCAAAAGGTCAAACTGGAGCCTTCAGGGGCGGTCTTGCTTTTCCAAAGCTGCGTTGTTTGTTTGTTTGTTTTTTCCTTTGAGTTTTCTGTGCTTGCGGCCTGCCCTGTTTAAAGTGTGAGCCCAACGGGCTTTCCCGCAGCAATGCACGCACGCGTGAAAATTGTGGTGGGGTGCCGTGCGCTGTGTGACCCCCCCCCCCACGCAGACTGTCCTTTGCGCCTACAGCCTTCCCTTGCGTGACAGAGGGCAAGTTTCACATCCCACCGAAACTGCCTGAAAAGGAGAAGATGACTCACAGGTTCAAACCGGCCCCAAGGACAGCCCAGTGGCTGAGGGGCCCCAGCAAGGAGCTTAGGTCCCCAGCAGCCAAACTCCAGGAGGGACAACAGGCGGGGATAGTTGGAAAGTCACCCCTGATGCCACTGGCATAGGGGATGTTTCTGTGACAGGACAGCTCCCCCCCGCCCCCCCAAGCTTCCGAATCTGCTCTTTCACTCCTGGAGGGGAGAGGAGTTGGAGTGGCCTTTACGCCTGGTCTTCTCCCCACACTCGGCCCTTCGGGGAGCAGTTCTGAGGTTTAGCCTCTTCCCAGATGTGGTGAGGAAGTGGAGCGGGCGTCCAGGCCATGCGGAACTGCCGTGTCCAGCCACGGCTTTATGAGACCACAGTCTGCTGTCAGAGTTCACCGGTCCTGGGGCCTGCAGGCGCGGGGAGACCCAGAGCACAGGGCCGCGGGTCATGACGGCAAGCGTCAGCAGGACTCACCCGTGACCTTCTTCCCAGCTATATAAAGCAGGCAGTATTTTGCCCTGGCACTTGGATGAACACACTGGCGTCAAGGGGGAGGCCACAGGCTCTGCTAGGAGCCTTTCCCCAACTTGTTTATAAGGCAGATCAGCCAGCCAGAGTTGTGCCTCGCGAAGGTCGCCAGCTGGCCAGCCGGAGTGAACTTGACGTTCGAGTTCAACCTGCAGTCTCCCTGATGGGGCCGTAGGGGCCATAGGCCTCCCCCTGAGGCTGCCCTGTGCACTCTGCGTTAGCTCGCTGGAATTCCTAGGGAAGAAGGTGAGGAGGTGGGCCTAGTGGAGCTCTGTGGGACCGCCGTCCCAGCACATGTGCTCACCCACCTCCCCCTTGTCAGACCCCAGCACCCCTCACCACCTGTTCCTCTTCCCGGGATCGGCCACGGCTCAGTCTTTGCAGAATCACATTTCTCACGTCTCTAACGATAATTAAACGGATACATGCTGACTCATAATTTCATTTCACTTGCATAATGGCACTGTGAGATGGAAAGACTGGTATTAGCCCCATTTCACAGATGACAACTCGGAGGCCCCAGACGGGTTAAGTAACTTGCCCAAGGTCACACAGCCAACAAGCGGCAGAGGTTTAAGACACAGGCATTTTGGCTTAAGGTCCGTACCAGACCTAGCTCTCTGTATATTCCCAGGGTAACCAGATTGTATAATTAGTGCCTTATCTTTGGCTGCTTTGGGGCATCAGGCAGCCCTTCAGTCCCTTGTGGTGTCCTCCCACCTTCTTATCCGATCCCAGTGTTTGTACTCCTAAATAGTTTCCTGCTGGAACCCAACTGTGGGCCGGCATGGAGGCTGCTATCTAGACTAGGGGGTTAGGTCTCCATGAGGGGGGAGAAGGAAGGTCTCAGTGCCCCCCCCCCACTCCGTTAACTCCCTCCACTCTGAATCCCCACACAGCACACCAGTAACCCTGTTTGCCCCCGGGGGACCCAGAGCTGCAGCCCTCCCAGGGTCACCTGCACACTGGCCGAGGCCCCTGCTTGTCTCCTAGTACCAAAGCCAGGGCTTCGGGGAGCTTTTCCGGCAAAGACTGGCTCTGGGCCACGAGGGTGAACATCGGCTCTCTATACCGCAGCAGCATCCTCCCACCCCTGCATTTGGTCCCGCATTTGGTCCACTCCTAGGAGCTGTGATTCAGCCCGCCCGTGCTCCTTTGCTGTCCTCTGACTTACTGTGCTGGCTGTAGCTCGCTGGGAAAAACACTCGACGGTCTTTCACCTACACACCCATGCACTTAAAATACCAGGCCCATAGGTCAGTTTAATGAGGGAATTTGGCAAATAACGCATGTGATTCTGCGATGTGGCTACCACTTCCGCAGGTACTGGCCAGGATGGGCTGCATCTCTGCAGGGACAGGCTGGGAAGTGGGGGTGGGGGTCGGAGTGGGGGGGTCCTGAAGCTTGCGGGTCCGTCCCATGTGCCCACTGGCCAGCTGTCCCCAGGAATCAAGCACACCGTGCCAGGGCAGGTTGGAAGAACACAAGGAAGTGGAAGGTAGAGTTTTCCTGAAGTGGGAAAGTGTCACACACACCTGTGAACAAAATGTCATCACTGATGACCTCTGTCTATGAGGTAATAGGCAGATGTCCCGGTGCTCAAGGCTGTAAACAAGAGCCCATTGTGAGGGAAGCGACGGGAATATCTCCACCTTTGTAACCATATCCTTGGGGCCAAAACGCTCCAGCTAGCAGCATTTGCTGGATGGACACTTCATATGACGGCACGTAAAGGAATGGGCATAAAATGATAGAATTATAATTATGAGTGACGATTTCACAAATATTCACTTTGGTTGAATTTCATTCCCAATAAAGGAGGCCAATCTGTGGTTCCAGGGGTAGCATTAAACACTCAACTGCCGGGAGTCCAAATTCAGCTCAGTGAGAAGCTGATTTTGAATTATAACCCAGGCTTACAGTTAGCTCTCAGGCACATTCAGGGTACAGTGAAACCACCGGGACTATACTCACCTTTTTTTTTTTTAAAGATTTTATTTATTTATTTAACACAGAGAGAGAGAGAGAGAGAGCACAAGCAGGGGGAAGGGCAGAGGGAGAAACAGGCTCTCCATGGAGCAAGGAACCCTATGTAGGGCTCTATCCCAGGATCCTAGGATCATGACCTGAGTGGAAGGCAGAAGCTGAACTGACCGAGCCACCCAGGCGCCCTTGTATTCACTTTTTTGGGCAGCGGTAGCACATGGGAAAAGTACCAAGAGTCTGGATTCCTGGTACTGGTGTCACTGAGTTTGCAAGTAGAGGTTTGGGATCCCATGACACTGATATGAAGAACAGTAGGTATAAAGTTGAGACATCTCGGCTCTGCTGTGTACATAAGCTGTGTGACTTTGGGCAAATTGCTTAACGTCTCTGAGCCTTAGCTTTGCTACCTATCAACCAGGAACAATAAAATCTATCTTGTTTATTTCACAAGAACATTATGAGGACCAAATGCAATAGTATATGGGAAAGTGAAAGGTTCTAAGTCCTACACAAACCTAAAAATGCCAGTATTATAAAGATGAGAATTCTTCGCTGTCATTTAGGAAACCAAGAACAGGATGGCTATAGCAGGGCTGCCGGTGGAGTGGGACCCATTTCAGGGGTAAAAAGAGCAGGTACCCGTGGAGCTGTTGTGACTCACAGTGCCAAGACCGGAACTCTTAAGACACTTGGTATCTGAACTGGAAATGGGTTGAATAATGTTCCCTAAAAATTCATGTTCACCAGAAACCTTGGAACATGTGGCCTTATTTTGATAGAGAGGCTTTGCAGCTGTAACCAAAAAGGCAAGGGCATCCTGGGTTAGAGTGGGCCCTAACTCCAATGACTAGTGTCCTTATAAGGAAAAGTTGATTTGGAGACCTAAGACCCACAGGGAAGAAGGCCATGTGACAACAGAGGAAAAAACCGCAAGATGTGCCTGCAAACCATGGAAGACCAAGGATTGCCAATAACTACCAGCACGGGGGCAAGGCCAGCAACGGTTCTCCCCCAGAGCCTTCAGAGAAAGCGTGGCCCCACCGATACCTTGATTTGGACTTGTGGCCTCCAGAAGTGTGAAAAAGTGTCTTTCTGTTGCCTTCAGCCTCCAGGTCTGTGCCGGTTTGTTACAGCAGCTGTAGGATGCTAATCCAGTGTTTTTTGTGGAATCTGGAAGGCTGAAGCCTCAGGCAACCAAGGAAGCACACATGTTCCCCATGAACGTGGGCGCCGGGAGGGCTGGAAGTCAGATCATATGGTTAGAGTTGCAGGAGACTTTGCAGGTATCTCACAAGGTGGTTCTGACCACCTGTTTCGCCGACCAGGAGGCTGGAGAGGTCAAATCATGAGTTACAGGAACTCACAGCTAACCTTCTTGCAGGAAGTGCCACCTACCTCTACATCACTGTGGCCAGCTCGCTGGGCCTGACCTGCAGCCCCTCCTCCGCCCCCATACTTTAGCAAGATGCCAGGGAAGAGGTGATCTGGGGTGTCTTCCTACAGCTGCGTGTGAACCATGTCCTCAAGGTGGCAAATCCTTAAAGCCCAAAAGGAATCTTCTTCGGGTTCCAGGAGAGAAGCGCAGCTGATGGAAAGATCGGTCTGGGGGCTGCACGCCCCCACCCCCGGGGCTGGCCGGCCCCATGGGCACCCCTCCCCAGAAAGATGCCTCAACTAGTCCAGCAGGAAGGTTGGCCGTGACTTTGGTTGTAAAGCCAGGCTGGAGGAAGCCAGTTTCACCATCCAATCACGGCTTGTCATTGTTCTCCTTATCATAGGCTTCCCTGGAGACACAATGTGCATCCTTGGGGATTGTTCGCTGGGGACATTTAATGATTAGGAATCGTTGGCTTGCTGTGGCCAAAGATGACACAGTTGACCCTTGAACAGCATGGTTTGAAACGTGCAGGCCCACTGATTTGCAGTTTTTTTTCTGATAAATGAGGTACAGGACTGTAAACATATTGTCCTTACGATTTTCTTAATGTTTTCTTTTCTCTAGCTTACTGTATTGTAAGAACACAGTGTATAATACATAGGAAATACAAAATATATGTTAATTGACTGCTTATGTTGCAAGTGAGTCTCCTGGTCAGCAGTAGGCTAATGGTAGTTTGGGGGGGTCAAAGTTTACACAGAAATTTCAACAGTGCGGGGGTCACCACCACTAACCTCCCGTATCGTTGGGGAGTCTACTGTATTTTTACTGAAGTTTTTTTGTGGCGTTCTTCTGTGTTAAAACATGCATGACAGTTGAAAATATTTTGCTCTAACTTGAAAAAGGAAGACGGGTCGATTTTTAAGCAGTTTGGGAGCAGATAGGGGAATGAATGGGCAGGTTCTGTTTTCCTTTCATTTCTTTTTAGTTTTGTTTCACTGTACATGACTAAGAGGACAAAGTGTTAAATAGAAACCCGCTGCCCTGGTGTGGGCGGTCCGAACAGTATGCTTAGTCAAACCTTAAAGTCCTTTTGGGGAGGGCGCCTGGGGGGCTCAGTTGGTTCAGTGACTGCCTTCGGCTCAGGTCATGATCCTGGAGACCCGGGATCGAGCCCCACATCGGGTGCCCCGTTCAGCGGGAAACCTGCTTCTCCCTCTCTCACTCCCCCTGCTTGTGTTCCCTCTCTGGCTGTGTTTCTCTCTGTCAAATAAATAAAATCTTTAAAAACAAAACAAAACAAAACTTCTGTTGGGGAACTCTGAGAAACAGAGAAGAAAAATAATAAAAGTGAGTGCAACACACACACACACACTCTCTCGCACATACCTTCATGCCCCAGATACTGTTTTAATGGTTTTACTCCTATGAACTCATTTAACTGCTCTAAGGTACAAAATACTATGTGTACCCATCTTCCAGATTAGGGGCATTGAGGCACGGAGGGTCTAGGGCCTTGCCAAAGGACAGCTAGCCAGAATTCAAACCTAGAGGTCATCTTCTGAACCACTTGGCCAAGAAATGTTTAATATAAATTAATTCGCATTAATTAATATAATATTAATATGATTGATACAATATTTATATTATCAATATTAATTGTGGGTATGTTTATGTTAATTACTTACATGTTAGTAATTTATTCTAACTTATAAATATATCTTTAAGTAGTTTTTTTAAAAGTTCCTGAAAGCATCATGGTAGACATCTGTAATGAAACACGCTCACGTCCCACGCGTGTTGGTATACTGTTTAGGTGGAGATCCACGTGTGTTGTATGTATGTTTATAGTCCTTACTGAATCTCAATCTGTTGATTACATACCGTTCAGTCAGTTTATTGACTATAAATTTTGTCTGGCCAGTCCCTTGAGTGCCTCTAATAACATATAGCATTTGAAAGTAGTATTTAAAGTCAATTAACCAGCAATTAGTGTTTTTGAAATACGGAGAGAATAATTTTAACTTCGCCTATTCGCAAGCTCAGGAATTCTGTCTTTCCTAACGCTTGGAGGGACAAGCGATGTTCGAAGGGAAAGATGGGTACGGTCTCTTTTACTCCTTGGAGAGACTTAGGGGGGAGCAGATAGTTGCCAGTCTGATCCCATGTTCCCCAGAGTCTCGACTTGAAAGAAGACAAAACCGAATCTCTCTTGATCCTGTGTTGTTTATTGATGATTTAATGAAAGCCGTATAAACCATGTGAAGTGTTAACATCTAGACAGACAACGAAGGTGTGCATTCCAGAATTTAAGCGAAGCCAAAGCTCAGGGAGTGTTGGAAAGACCACTTATCCTGAAGAAGTACCACCTTTCCAGTCGGAGGGCTGGAAACCATGAATTAATGGAAATATATTCAGACCATGCCCTCATTCTTTGGTGTTCTCTTTTGTGTCCCAACAGGAAAAAGCTTCACTCTGACCATCACTGTCTTCACAAACCCACCACAAGTTGCCACTTACCACAGAGCCATCAAAATCACAGTGGATGGACCCCGAGAACCTCGAAGTAAGTGGGCCCCCCCCCACTGGGGCTGGCATGCCTTCCGGGCTGGTAAACTGAGGCATGGGGGATGGAAACTCGGAATCCTTGGGTTGGACTGGCACTGCTCAAGTGTGGCTGGACCTCTGTCAGGGAGGACTGTGAGACCCCTGCAGGGAGAAAGAATTTTATTGTTGACACTCATCCCTCAAAGTTTGTCTCTGAGTCCTGGGCTCCTTCTCTAAAGCACTCTTTTAGGGAGCAGAGAAGCAAATCAGGCTGAGTCGAGTACGTGTTCGAAGGATTTGGGGGCTGCGGGAGGCTGAGGACTAGTCCCTCAAATACACAGTGAAGTTTAACAGGATCAGAAACAAACAGTAAATGGAAGATTAGCCAGCCGCAAGGGGGGTGGCCAAAAAAAAATGCCCGAGCCTCAGAGTAGACCACAAGTGGCTGATTACTATCCACGCTGGCCTTTTATTCATTTGTTAAAGCCAGAGGTGAAAACTATGAAAACAACCTTTTTCTTTCTGTGGCACAGATCAGAATCTTATTACAGGACTGATTAAATAGAGAATGGGAGGGCAGAAGAATTCCTGGGGGAAAACCAGTAAATATAGAAAGACGGTACCAAAAAAAGATCTCCTGTGAGGAAAGCTTTTTTAAAAAGCAGTGGGGTTGTTTAGTCTGCAAAAAGATGTCTTCACGGTGACTTAATGACTATCTTTGAGTAAACACAAGAGTAAGGCTTTTCCAGAGCCACACCCTTCCCCAGGACGGAGGCTGGGTTCTGCCCAGCATGTGTGTACCTCTAAATCATATCAGTGGGAAATGAGGACCCTCTCTTTTGATGGGAAAGCAGTTCAAAACCAGGGCTTCCCACTATGCCTGGGGGTCAAGATGCAGGGAGGTCAGGTCATAAACCAGAGTGGTTAGGAATGTGGGCTCCGGAGGCAACACAAGGGGTGTTCTGGTTCAGGCACAGAAGCCTTCAGCCTGGATCTCAGTCTGCTCATCTGCCAAATGGAGACAATAGTAAGAGCTTCTTTCTGAGATAGCAGGAGACAGTGCTCTGTGCCAGCACAGAGAACAAACTCAGCAAATGTTTTGCATCCCCAGGACAAGCTCTCTGGCTGCATCTGAGGCTGCTGCTCAGAGGCATTTCTCATGGTGGGGGTGCTGCTGGGGCAGTGGGGTCGCTCTACAAGTCACCCACCCTGTGCTCACCCCGGCTGTGGCACTGTTTCCTGTGGTCCTGGCCACAGCCTCAGGGTGTCTCAGTCACTTGCTAGGACCATCCCCTGTGATCCCTTAGCTTCCTCAGTGCCCCAGAGTGGGAAGAACCCCCACAAGGAACCACCATACCCACCAGGGACAGTGCCCCGCCCCCCGGGACACAGCTTTCCGTTCACCATCCCCTTACTGCCATTCACCTAGTCCGTGACTCCCATTATTTCTGACCTCATTGACCCCCTCTCAGCTTTTTTTTTTTTAAGTCATGGAGACAATCTGGTCATGCCCAGACTCAGGAAACTCTGGGAGCTGGTAACTTCCCCTGATTCCAATTTATGCTTGAAAAGCAGATCACCGGCACGGGACCACACAGTGACAACCAAGTGGGGGCAGCAAACTGAAGACTCGTAGTGACCCTGTCATGTTAATAACGTGACAGAAACACAGCACGGGCGCCTTGGCTGTCCGTAGAGGACAGAGAGGAAGCAGGCTTTGGGTCTAGCCAGGCACAGGGCTGGGGACAGGCAGTTGTGAGGTGTAAGGAAACTGACTTTGAGGGTAATTCAGCTTCGAGAAAGCCCACTCAGGTGTCTGTAGAGTCTCTCTCTTTAAAAAACAGAAGCTGTTCAATCATTGAACGCTATATCAAAAACTAATGACGTACTATACGGTGGCTAACTGAACATAATTTTTTTTTAAAAGGTTTTATTTATTTGACAGAGAGAAACAGAGCTAGAGAGGGAGCACAAGCAGGGGGAGTGAGAGAGGGAGAAGCAGGCTTCCCACCGAGCAGGGAGCCCGATGTGGGGCTCGATCCCGGATCTCCAGGATCATGACCTGAGCCGAAGGCAGTCGCTTAACCAACTGAGCCACCCAGGCGCCCTAACTGAACATAATTAAAAAAAAAAAAAAGAAGCCGTTCAAATCATTCAGATGCCAACCTGACTGAAGGAAGAACCTTAAACCAGTGACCCTGTGGTATACCTCTACCTATTACTCGCTCTTGCAAAAAAGGGCTGGTTTTGCCCCAGTGACAATATTTCACAAAACATTCAAGACCCACCCAAGTGGCTAAGCTTCAGAAGACAAATGGTGGGTGCTCTGACTTATAAGCTTGGCAGAGCGGGAGGATACAGTACTGTGATAGCCTGCCTGCTGTTCTAAAACTCCCGAAAACAGTCCTTAGGGAGAAGGGCTCCTCGAGGGATCTGCTCCAAGGAGGCACCCGTTCTTATGGAGTCTTTCCTGACAAATGGATTTTGGGGTCTTAGGAAAAGTTAAATGGAAGGTAGTATGCATGGTGTAGAGAGTTGTTAAGAGTCCCAGGTAGATAGTCCCACACGGCACAAAGGACTTATAAAAAAAAATGAATGCTCACAGACTCTTGGGTGGCTTGAGTAATGCCGACTTTTCTGTTCACTCCAGGAATCAAGGGTAGGCCGTCAGTGCTACAGTGCAGTGGATGTGTGTGTGTGTGTTTTACCATTCGTTTATTGATGGACACTTAGGTTGTCTCTGGTCTTCACTCTTGTGAATAACTCATAGCCACTTTCTAATGTAGTGTTAAGAGAGGTAATTTCTGTCAATCAGGATCCCCAGACAGTGTCACTTCTGTGGATTAATAAAACCTCCCAAGTCCCTTTTTTCAGAATGGGGCTCTGAATTCTGGCCCATCCTGGCCAAGTGGCTCAAGCATTTGCAAGTCAAATAGTTTTGAAAAGTTCTGTTGTTTCGTGAAATCAAAGACTAGGGGAGCTGAAGAGAGAGCAAACATCTAGGCCTAATGGCTTCAGACTGAAAAAAAAAAAAAAAAAAAGGAAAAGCCCAGAGAATTGAAATGATGTGCTTTGGTTGAAAAGAAATAGTTGGTGATGAAGGCAGCCAGAGAGTGAGGAGCTCCCGTACTCCCGTCTCTCTGTCCATCCGTCCTTCCATCCATGCACCTGCGCTGTCCATCCATGACCTATTCTAAACTCTCTGACGTGGCTTCGTAGGCTCTCATTTGAAATGACGTGTTGGCTTCTCACAATCGTGCCGGCTCTAAGATGGTCTAGAAAGGGCAGATGATGGTGTCTCGTCACAGGCAGGGAGACTTCAACTTGAAACGCTCTTGCAGAAACCCAGAACGGAAGCTTATCTCACTCACCCTGACATTGAGGTAAAAATGACTGAGAACTAGAGAACAGGCCACAGCTCACCGTCCGCCAGCCTAGTAGGATCACTTGAGGCTTCCCGCCTCAGTTTCCTGGTTTTCAGTGATGAAGGTGCAGCAAAACGTGCATTCCAAAGAGAGTGGAAATGGTTTTCACCTCAGATGGTTACTTGCTCCTTTAGAGCAACAGACCTGTCTGCTAGGAAGTCACAGCTTCTTTCCTCACATTCCATGGGATTTTATTGACATCTCAGACTAATAGGGAAATTACCGATTGATGAAAACTCGAATTTATCATAGAGAAAGAGCACCATCAGAAGGTATTCTGAGCTGGGCTTCGTTCTCGCAAGCAGTAATGGGGAATCTGTTTTCAGTTCATAGATAAAACACTTTGTGGCTTGTTAATATATTGAAAGACAGTCTTCCCATTAAGTGCGAGAGGTAGACGATGGGATTTTTCAAGACAAGGATATTTGAGAGCTGTTTT